>JAJDFG010001003.1:0-30000 GCA_021039105.1 Scomber colias | reverse complement strand
AAAGTCTCTCTCAAGAAGTCTACAGAAAGTCTCTAGAAGTCTGTAGAAAGTCTCTCTAGAAGTCTAAAGGAGTCTCTCTAGAAGTCTGCAGAAAGTCTCTCTAGAAGTCTGCAGAAAGTCTCTAGAAGTCTACAGAAAGTCTCTCTAGAAGTCTACAGAAAGTCTCTCTAGAAGTCTGCAGAAAGTCTCTCTAGAAGTCCGCAGAAAGTCTCCAGAAGTCTACAGAAAGTCTCTCTAGAAGTCTGCAGAAAGTCTCTCTAGAAGTCCGCAGAAAGTCTCTAGAAGTCTGCAGAAAGTCTCTCTAGAAGTCCGCAGAAAGTCTCTAGAAGTCTGCAGAAAGTCTCTCTAGAAGTCTACAGAAAGTCTCTAGAAGTCTACAGAAAGTCTCTAGAAGTCTGCAGAAAGTCTCTCTAGAAGTCTACAGAAAGTCTCTCTAGAAGTCTGCAGAAAGTCTCTCTAGAAGTCTACAGAAAGTCTCTCTAGAAGTCTGCAGAAAGTCTCTCTAGAAGTCCGCAGAAAGTCTCTAGAAGTCTGCAGAAAGTCTCTAGAAGTCTACAGAAAGTCTCTAGAAGTCTACAGAAAGTCTCTAGAAGTCCGCAGAAAGTCTCTAGAAGTCTACAGAAAGTCTCTAAAAGTCTGCAGAAAGTCTCTAGAAGTCTACAGATTGTCTCTCTAGAAGTCCGCAGAAAGTCTCTCGAAGTCTGCAGAAAGTCTCTCTAGAAGTCTACAGAAAGTCTCTAGAAGTCTACAGAAAGTCTCTCTAGAAGTCTGCAGAACGTCTCTCTAGAAGTCTGCAGAAAGTTTCTAGGAGTCTGCAGAAAGTCTCTCTAGAAGTCTGCAGAAAGTCTCTCTAGAAGTCTACAGAAAGTCTCTAGAAGTCTGCAGAAAGTCTCTAGAAGTCTGCAGAAAGTCTCCAGAAGTCTGCAGAAAGTCTCTAGAAGTCTGCAGAAAGTCTCTAGAAGTCTGCAGAAAGTCTCTAGAAGTCTGTAGAAAGTCTCTCTAGAAGTCTAAAGGTGTCTCTCTAGAAGTCTGCAGAAAGTCTCTCTAGAAGTCTGCAGAAAGTCTCTAGAAGTCTACAGATAGTCTCTAGAAGTCTGCAGATAGTCTCTCTAGAAGTCCGCAGAAAGTCTCTAGAAGTCTACAGAAAGTCTCTCTAGAAGTCTACAGAAAGTCTCTAGAAGTCTGCAGAAAGTCTCTAGAAGTCTACAGAAAGTCTCTCTAGAAGTCTACAGAAAGTCTCTCTAGAAGTCTGCAGAAAGTCTCTCTAGAAGTCTGCAGAAAGTCTCTCTAGAAGTCTGCAGAAAGTCTCTCTAGAAGTCTACAGAAAGTCTCTAGAAGTCTGCAGAAAGTCTCTAGAAGTCTGCAGAAAGTCTCTAGAAGTCTGCAGAAAGTCTCTAGAAGTCTACAGAAAGTCTCTCTACAAGTCTAAAGGAGTCTCTCTGGAAATCTGCACAAAATTTATCTAGAAGTCTGCAGAAAGTTGCTGATCTGTGATGCGTCCATATATCAGATGTGCATAGCGCCCCCTACTGTATTAGATGGGTAGCACAGTCAGCTTGTTTCCTATTAGAGCACTATTTAGCGGGACAGACCACGAAAACGAAATAGCAATGTTCTCTTTGTTTTGTTTTTGATTATGGCTTAAAATGTGCAGTCCTGAAGAAGAAAATGAAAATGCATATTGGATGATTGGTTATTAATTTTATTTATGAGTCAAATAATGCAGCCACATTCTTAACATGAAAAGGCATTTCTGCAAATTCATTTTAATTTAAATATTGGTCACCATTAGCTTCCATAACATACATCATATAAACATCTTAAATACGTCATATTAACATTATAAGTATATCATATGAACACATTAAAGGCACAGTGACGTCTATGAGCTCTGTTGATATGTTAAATAGCTGCAGAAACCGCCGGTATGAGACCAGGATCTTTCCCAAACCCAAACCAAGTGGAGCCTAAAACTCTAACCAGAGCTTCACCACAGCATTGTCACACCATAAAATATAATTATTCAGCTGATAGCAGCCAGTTCACACAACATTAAAATGCTCTTAACCGCTCTTACCCCTCACATACTGTTCATACTCTGACTCACAATTAGTCTCCACATCTATTCACATTCATAAATCCTCCTTCAGTCACTAATGAATCCTTCTGTTTGATTAATCTTGTGGATAAAAAGCTTTTACAATCACTGTGTTATGGTCCAGAAGAACTATTTTATTGAATATAATGAATGCAACATGTTTGAAATTGTTTAACCCCTTACATACTGTGTGTAAAAACTCCCCAAATGTCTTTTATTCTGAAATTTGACAACTTTTCCTAAAGTGGCCCAAAATGCAAATAATTAAAAATGTTCTACTTTTGTATAGATGCTTCAAATGTTAGTCCATTGAGGCTGTTCTGGGTCAGATTATCTCTGTATCTATGTCCATGTGTTTTAGTGAAATGAATAGTTCATAGTTTTAATAAGATAGTAGTTATGAGGATTTCTTTTTATGATGTAGCAGTGAAGACTGGTGGCTCTAATGGTTCTACAATAAACCCCACACTTCCAGAAAGCTCTGCTCATTTTACTCTTTACATAGAAAATAACATTTAACCACCAAAAAGAGATGCAAACATGACTAAAAGAGATAAAAAATAGACTAAAGAAACCTAAAAACTACCAAAAGGAGACATAAAAATGACTAATAAGAGATTTACATTGACTAAAGAAACCTAAATGCTCCAAAAAGAGATGAAAAAATTACTAAAATCAACCTACAGTTAGTTTGAGTTACAGCTGCCATCTGGTTACCATGGTAACGTAGAGATGGAGAGACTAAAGAGACTCAAAACTACCAGAAAGAGACATTTCCATCATTATGTCTATGTTCTATTTTCATGTCTGAGGTAAAACAGGACATGATATTGTGTGATAGGAGATGTTCAGTCTCTCTGCTCTCTGAGACATGAATCAAGCTTTAACCCTCCTGTTGGCCTCCAGTCAAGGAAGGAAGGAAAGGAGGGAGGAAAGGAGGGAGGAGGAAGGAAGGAAGGAAGAAGGAAGGAAAGGAGGGAAGGAAGGAAGGTAGGGGGGAGGGAAGGAAAGAAGGACAGAAGGATGGAAGGAAGGAAGGAAGGACAGAAGGAAAGAAGGGAGGGAGGGAGGAAGAAGGAAGGAAAGGAGGGAGGGAAGGAAGGACAGAAGAAAGGGAGGAAAGAAAGAAAGAAGGACGACAGGAAGGTTTAATCACAGTCAGATTATTGACTGTTGATGCTTTCTAAGGAAATCTGAGCTCATTTCATAAGAAATGTTAAAAACTACAAAATGTTGTGTTTGTCTTTATTAGTCCAGCTGTGAGGAGTCCAGCAAGTGTCTGGACTGTTTCTGTTCCATCAGTCATTTATCTTCTCTAACTTACTGCAGCCAGAGAACATGAGGGTGTAAACTCTGATTCAGCAGCAGGCTTCAAAGAGTTAAACCCTCCTGTTGTCCTCAGGTCAAGGAAGGACAGAAGGAAGGAAGGAAATGAGTAAGGAGGAAAAGAGGAAGGAAGTAAGGAGAGAAGGAAGAAAGTAAGGAAGGAAGGAAAGAAAGGAGTAAGGAGAGAGGGACGGAGGAAAGGAGGAAGGAAGGAAGGAAGGAAGGAAAGAAAGGAGTAAGGAGAGAGGGAGGGAGGAAAGGAGGAAGGAAGGAAGGAAGGAAGGAAGGAGGAAAAGAGGAAGGAAGTAAGGAGAGAAGGAAGAAAGTAAGGAAGGAAGGAAAGAAAGGAGTAAGGAGAGAGGGACGGAGGAAAGGAGGGAGGAAGGGAGGAAGGAAGGAAAGAAAGGAGGAAGGAGAGAGGGAGGGAGGAAAGGAGGAAGGAAGGAAGGAAGGAAAGAAGGAAGGTAGGAAAGGAGTAAGGACGAAAAGAGGAAGGAATTTAGGAGAGAAGGAAGGAAGGAAGGAAGGAAGGAAGGAAGGAAGGAAGAAAGAAAGAAAAGGAGTGAGGAAGGGAGGAATCAAGGAAGGAAGGAAGGAAGGAAGGAAGGAAGGAAAGAAAGGAGTAAGGAGAGAGGGAGGGAGGAAAGGAAGAAGGAAGGAAGGAAGGAAAGAAGGAAGGTAGGAAAGGAGTAAGGACGAAAAGAGGAAGGAATTTAGGAGAGAAGGAAGGAAGGAAGGAAGGAAGGAAAGAAACAAAGGAGTAAGGACGAAGGGAGGAAAAAATTTAGGAGAGAAGGAAGGAAGAAAAGGAGTGAGGAAGGGAGGAATCAAGGAAGCAAGCAAGGAAGGAAGGAAGGAACAGTCAAAAGAGAGATGGGGTCAGTTTGAACCGGGAGGACGACAGGAGGGTTAAAGAAAAAAAACCCCAACTGCTTTGTGCAAATGTTTTAGGAAGAAGGAAACAGACTTGACATGTTTGTTGGACCTGAAGGAGACACCATGATGAGTTCTGCAGAGTAACGCTGGATGTAAATACAACTTATGTTTATTTACAAGAAAACAGGGCGGCATTCCCGGGAAGTCTGCAGAGAGACTTCCCGGGAATGTCTGCAGACTTCGAGAGAGAGAGAGAGAGAGAGAGAGAGAGAGAGAGAGAGAGAGAGAGAGAGAGACTCCTTTCAGCCAAGAGATCATTACGGGACTTTTAAATCCTTCTCACAACTGTCCAATGACTGTCCATTAAACTTCCTGTTGACAGGGGTCACACTAGGTCATTCATAGCAGCGTTGCACATCACAGGCTTTTTACAGGACTCGAGTTTATGTTCTCGAGCTGTTACCACGGCAACGCAGAGCACCACTACCCAGAATCACTTGAGCTGTGAGGATTAGCGACGCAGCTGAAACAGTGTGATGATCCTGAGGTCACTGAGACTTCCAGATAATAATCCCGTCGTTGAGCGTCTCACACCACCGGACTGTTCAACATGACTTCTTGAAACTCTCAGAAAACTTCTAGAGAGACTCTGTAGACGTATAAAGAGACTCCTCAGGCTTCTGGAGGCTTTCTGTAGATTTCTAGACAGACTGTAGACTTATAAAGGGACTCTTTCAGACTTCTAGAGACTTTCTGGACACTTTTAGAGACTCTGTAGATTTATGAAGCGACTCCTTCTGGCTTCTAGAAACTTTCAGCAGACTTCTAGAGAGACTCTGTACACGTATAAAGAGACTCCTCAGGCTTCTGGAGGCTTTCTGTAGACTTCTAGACACTTTCTGTAGACTTCTAGAGAGACTTTCTGTAGACTTCTAGAGAGACTTTCTGTAGACTTCTAGAGAGACGTTCTGCAGACTTCTAGAGACTTTCTGCAGACTTCTAGAGACTTTCTGTAGACTTCTAGAGAGACTCTCTGCAGACTTCTAGAGACTTTGTGTAGACTTCTAGAGAGAGACTTTCTGTAGACTTCAAGAGAGAGACTTTCTGTAGACTTCTAGAGACTTTCTGTAGACTTCTAGAGAGAGACTTTCTGTAGACTTCTAGAGAGAGACTTTCTGTAGACTTCTAGAGACTTTCTGTAGACTTCTAGAGAGAGACTTTCTGTAGACTTCTAGTGAGACTTTCTGTAGACTTCTAGAGAGACTTTCTGCAGACTTCTAGAGACTTTCTGTAGACTTCTAGAGACTTTCTGCAGACTTCTAGAGACTTTCTGCAGACTTCTAGAGACTTTCTGTAGACTTCTAGAGACTTTCTGCAGACTTCTAGAGAGACTTTCTGCAGACTTCTAGAGACTTTCTGTAGACTTCTAGAGACTTTCTACAGACTTCTAGAGACTTTCTGCAGACTTCTAGAGAGACTTTCTGCAGACTTCTAGAGACGTTCTGCAGACTTCTAGAGACTTTCTGCAGACTTCTAGAGAGACTTTCTGCAGACTTCTAGAGAGACTTTCTGCAGACTTCTAGAGACTTTCTGCAGACTTCTAGAGAGACTTTCTACAGACTTCTAGAGAGACTTTCTGCAGACTTCTAGAGACTTTCTGCAGACTTCTAGAGAGACTTTCTACAGACTTCTAGAGACTTTCTGTAGACTTCTAGAGACTTTCTGCAGACTTCTAGAGAGACTTTCTGCAGACTTCTAGAGACTTTCTGTAGACTTCTAGGGACTTTCTGTAGACTTCTAGAGAGACTTTCTGCAGACTTCTAGAGACTTTCTACAGAATTCTAGAGACTTTCTGTAGACTTCTAGAGACTTTCTGCAGACTTCTAGAGACTTTCTGCAGACTTCTAGAGACTTTCTGTAGACTTCTAGAGAGACTTTCTGCAGACTTCTAGAGACTTTCTGTAGACTTCTAGAGACTTTCTGCAGACTTCTAGAGAGACTTTCAGTAGACTTTCTAGAGAGACTTTCTGCAGACTTCTAGAGACTTTCTGCAGACTTCTAGAGACTTTCTGCAGACTTCTAGAGACTTTCTGCAGACTTCTAGAGAGACTTTCTGCAGACTTCTAGAGACTTTCTACAGACTTCTAGAGACTTTCTGCAGACTTCTAGAGAGGACTTTCTGCAGACTTCTAGAGACTTTCTGCAGACTTCTAGAGAGACTTTCTGCAGACTTCTAGAGACTTTCTGCAGACTTCTAGAGAGACTTTCTGCAGACTTCTAGAGACTTTCTGCAGACTTCTAGAGACTTTCTGCAGACTTCTAGAGGGACTTTCTGCAGACTTCTAGAGACTTTGTGCAGACTTCTAGAGAGACTTTCTGCAGACTTCTAGAGACTCTGCAGACTTCTAGAGAGACTGTCTGCAGACTTCTAGAGACTTTCTGCAGACTTCTAGAGACTTTCTGCAGACTTCTAGAGAGACTTTCAGTAGACTTCTAGAGACTTTCTGCAGACTTCTAGAGAGACTTTCAGTAGACTTCTAGAGACTTTCTGCAGACTTCTAGAGAGACTTTCAGTAGACTTCTAGAGACTTTCTGCAGACTTCTAGAGAGACTTTCAGTAGACATCTAGAGACTTTCTGTAGACTTCTAGAGACTTTCTGCAGACTTCTAGAGAGACTTTCAGTAGACTTCTAGAGACTTTCTGCAGACTTCTAGAGACTTTCTGCAGACTTCTAGAGAGACTTTCTGCAGACTTCTAGAGAGACTTTCTGCAGACTTCTAGTGAGACTTTCTGCAGACTTCTAGAGACTTTCTGCAGACTTCTAGAGAGACTTTCTGCAGACTTCTAGAGAGACTTTCTGTAGACTTCTAGAGACTTTCTGCAGACTTCTAGTGAGACTTTCTGCAGACTTCTAGAGACTTTCTGCAGACTTCTAGAGAGACTTTCTGCAGACTTCTAGAGAGACTTTCTGCAGACTTCTAGAGACTTTCTACAGACTTCTAGAGAGACTTTCTGCAGACTTCTAGAGACTTTCTGCAGACTTCTAGAGAGACTTTCTGCAGACTTCTAGAGAGACTTTCTGTAGACTTCTAGAGACTTTCTGCAGACTTCTAGAGAGACTTTCTGCAGACTTCTAGAGACTTTCTGCAGACTTCTAGAGACTTTCTGTAGACTTCTAGAGACTTTCTGCAGACTTCTAGAGACTTTCTGCAGACTTCTAGAGAGACTTTCTGCAGACTTCTAGAGACTTTCTGTAGACTTCTAGAGACTTTCTACAGACTTCTAGAGAGACTTTTTGTAGACTTCTAGAGAGACTTTCTGTAGACTTCTAGAGACTTTCTGTAGACTTCTAGAGAGACTTTCTGCAGACTTCTAGAGACTTTCTGTAGACTTCTAGAGAGACTTTCTGTAGACTTCTAGAGACTTTCTGTAGACTTCTAGAGACTTTCTGTAGACTTCTAGAGAGACTTTCTGCAGACTTCTAGAGAGACTTTCTGTAGACTTCTAGAGAGACTTTCTGCAGACTTCTAGAGAGACTTTCTACAGACTTCTAGAGACTTTCTGTAGACTTCTAGAGACTTTCTACAGACTTCTAGAGACTTTCTGTAGACTTCTAGAGACTTTCTGCAGACTTCTAGAGACTTTCTGCAGACTTCTAGAGACTTTCTGCAGACTTCTAGAGACTTTCTGTAGACTTCTAGAGAGACTTTCTGTAGACTTCTAGAGACTTTCTGTAGACTTCTAGAGACTTTCTGTAGACTTCTAGAGAGACTCCTTTAGACTTCTTCTTTCTCTCTTTTCAAAGCATCATTTTACCCATCATTCAGTCTTTACTCCTCTTTTATCCCTTCTTTGTCTTCTTCTTCTTATTCTTCTTCTCCTCTTTTCCCTTCATCATCTTTCTTTCTTCTGTGTAGTTTCATTCTTCATCATTTTGTTTTTCGCCTTCTTTTTTCTGTCCATTTTCTTCTCTGTCTTTTCTTCACTTCTCTTTTATCCCTTCTTCTTCTCCTTTTCCTCTTTCTTTATTTTTATTTTCCTCTTCCTTCATCTTCTCTCCTCCTCTTTGTTTGTTTTCTCAGCTTTTTTCTCTCCTTTCATTACTTTTCTTTTCTTTTCCATTTCCTTCATCACCTTCTTTTTATCTGTCTATTCTCCTCTCCTCTGTCTTTTCTTCCCTTTTTCTCCTTTTCATTATTTCAAGTTGTTTTTATTTTGTTTTCAACTCCTCTCTCTCTCTCTTTTCAAAGCTTCTCTCCATCCTTTTTTACCTTCCTCTCGTTCAGTCTTTACTCCTCTTTTCATCTTCTTCCTCCATTATCTTTAGCTTTAATTCTCTTTTTCTTCTATTCTTCTACAGTTTAGATTCCTCTCTCTCTTCTCATTGTTGTCTTGTAGAAATCTTGTATTCTTCTCTTTCTTTTCTTCTTCTTTTCTCCTCTATCTTTCCTTCACTTCTCTTCATCTTTCTTCCTCTTTGGACTAACTTGTTGATTTTATCTCCTCTATCTTGTCCTATTTATCGTGCTTCTCATCTTCCTTTTCTCTGTCCTTGTATTTCTCTCACTTTTTCTTTGAGAACCTCTCTCTCTCTCTCTCTCTCTCTCTCGCTCTCGCTCTCGCTCTCGCTCTCGCTCTCTCTCTCTCTCTCGCTCTTTCTCTCTCTCTCTCTCTCTCTCTGTCTCTCTCTCTCTCTCTGTCTCTCTCTCTCTTTCTCTCTCTCTCTCTCCTCTCTCTCTCTCTCGCTCTTTCTCTCTTTCTTTCTCTCTGTCTCTCTCTGTCTCTCTGTCTCTCTTGCTCTCTCTCTCTCTCTCTCTCTCTCTCTCTCTCTCTCTCTCTCTCTCTCTCTCTCTCTCTCTCTCTCTGAAAGTTGAATATTTCTCTTTGGTTGCCTTTTTCTCAAGTGTTTCTCTCCTTCTTGGCCGAGGCGTCGCTTTGTGGCTCGTCCGGTCGAGGTCCAGAAACCACAATGCAACCAACATCTAGGTCACACACACACACACGCACACACACACACACACACACACACACTCTGTGTGAGCCTGTAATCAGCAGCAGGGTTGGAAAGCCTCTCCTCTTTTCTCGTCTACTAATTAAAGACCATATAACGATCGGAGCAGCAGAAATTAGATTTAATGAACTAAATCTGCAGCTTCACCGACAAATATGAGACAGAAACCATCAGCTGGAGCTCTGAGCTGAGAGAAAACATCCACATTATTATCACTCATGCATATGTGAGCATGTGAAGAGAAATTACTAGGGCTGTCAAATTTTTTTAATCGAGATTAATCGCAGAATTTCCATAGTTAATCGCGATTAATGGCGTTTTGAATTGCATGTTTAAAATCCTGTTATTTGACATTTGAAGGCAGTTTTAAGCCCATAATGTAAAGCATTTCTTACCAGAGTGTCTTAACTGGGAATCAATCACGGCTCTGCTGCGACTCCCACACTCCAAAATGGTCCTTTGGTGGAGCTGAGGCTGGCTTGGCTGCACCTGGGTGTTTAGCGTGGAGGTGCTAACTCAAACTCCACGTACTCCGGTGGTAGTTAAACTCCGTTTGACACAGGTTGCATTTTACTTTTGACTTGTCAACTGAAGCGTCTGGAAGTGTTTTAAAGTTAAACAAGCCGTTCAAAAGTCCAGTAGCTCTCTTACTTTCCATCAGCGCGGTAGGTTTACTGCAGGAGGCCACTTCAAAGCATAGCGCTACAGCTAGAGGAGCCGTCTACGGGGGAGTAGAAGGGACAAAAAGGCTTGCAACATTAAAATGCCATTAAAAAAAATTAACGTGTTATGGATTGCATTAATCTAATCACCATTAACGCTTTAACGCTGACAGCCCTAATTTATTTTCACATTTTAACCCTTTAAATTTAAATTGCTAAACAAGCTTTCTGGTGTGACGCAGTAGAAACACGCTGAGGAAAAAGCAGCTTTCTCAAATATATAAATGTTATTTATTGTCAGTTTGTTCTTCAGCCTGAAAAACGTCTGTCCTGCTTTTAAAAGCCACCTGCAGCATTTTAACACTTTCTGTCTTCCTGCTTTAAAAACAACACACACACACAGACACGCACGCATACACACACACACTCAAAAACACACATGCAGACACGCACACATACACACACACACACACATTCATCTCCAGCTGACACGCACACACACAATCACATACACACACACACATATACACGCACACACACAAACACACAATCACATACACACACACACACACACACACACACACACACACACACACACACACATTCATCTCCAGCTGACACGCACACACATACACACACACAAACACGCAATCACATACACACACACACATATACACGCACACACACAAACACGCAATCACATACACACACACACTCACGCACACACACAGACACAGACACACACACACACACAGGTCTGGAGGGTTTCTCAGTTTCTCAGATAGCCTGTAATGAGACGGCGAGCAGAGCCAAGATGGCCGCCGCTGTGTCATTAGCAGTGGAAATGTGGTGGGTTATTAGAGATGGAATATCAATATGACTTCATGCCGAGCCGAGGCCGAGGCCGTTAGCTGATCCAGCACACGGGAAGCAGCCGAGACGCTCAAACCCTGAGACGACCGCTCACTCTCAACTCATCAGGAGGAGGAAAGAGAGGAGGGAAGAGAAGAAGGAGAAGTAGGAGGAGGAGGAGGAGAAGAAGAAGAAGAGAGGGGAGCAGGAGAGTAGAGGAGTAGAAGAGAGGAGGGGGAGAGGGGGAGGTGAACATGAGGGGAGGAGAGAAGGAGAGGAGGAGAAGGAGGAGGAGAGGGGGAGGTGAGGAAGGAGGGGGAGGGAAGGAGAGGGGGAGGAGAAGAAGGAGCAGAGGAGAGGAGGAGAAGAAGGAGAGAGGAGTAGAGGGAGAGTAGATGAGAGCAGAGGAGAGGTGGAGAGGTGGAGAAGAAGGAGGATAAGGAGAGGAGAAGGAGAGTAGAGGAGAGGAGGAGAAGGAGGGAAGGAGAGGAGGAGAGAGAAGGAGAGGAGGAGGGAAGGAGAAGAGAGAACTAACAGACGCAATAGTTATATCTTATATTTTAGGAATTGTCCTTTAATCACGTGATTGATGCCGTAACCATGACGACAGACAGAAAAAAAAAAAGTAGCCATTTTGGATTGTTTTTCAATTACTGTGAAGTCTAAAGATTTAAAGGTAGCAGTAATTTCAGTATTAAAGTATGGCACATTTATAAGACCGCATCACACACACACTCACACACACACACACACACACACACACACAGGAAACAGAAAAAGACATTCTCGACCACATCTGTTTCTCCCAAGCAACCAGTTTACCAGCCTGGACCACTCAGAGCTTTATACTGGGCAAACACACAACCTGATACACACACACACACACACACACACACACACACACACACACACACACACACACACAGAAAGAGAAATGGAATGCATACACAAACAAAGCAGATGTAAGCAAGTGTGAACACTAAAAAATATAGACACACACATGCACACACACACACATATACATAGACACACACACACACACACATAGACACACACACACACACACACACACACACACACACACACACACACACACACACACACACACACACACACGGAGGGTAAACAGTGTTGGCTAGCTGGCATCGTTCCTGACAGTGTTATTCCAAACTCAGACATTCCTCAACTTACTTTCCTCCCGACAATTACCCTCCAAATACTGTGTGTGTGTGTGTGTGTGTGTGTGTGTGTGTGTGTGTGTGTGTGTTTATGTGTGTGTGTGTGTGTGTGTGTGTGTGTGTGTGTGTGTGTGTGTGTCTCGGCAGCAGCAGAGGTCAGAAGGTCATCGTTAAACAAAAGGGAAAAAGGATGAAGGCTTTAAATCTGAAGCTGTTTGACTGGAACAGGAAATACAACCTCAACTCAGTCTGTGTCTATCCACCTGATAGATGGATAGATAGATGGATAGATAGATAAGTGGATGGATGGATGGATAGATGGATGGATGGATGGGTGGATGGATGGATGGATAAGTGGGTGGATGGATGGGTAGATGATGGATGGGTAGGTAGATGGATGGATGGATGGATAGATAGATGGGTAGATGGATAGATGGATGGATGGATGGATGGATGGATGGATAGGTGGATGGATGGATGGGTAGATGGATGGATGGATGGGTAGATGGATGGATGGATGGATGGATGGATGGATGGATGGATGGATGGATGGATAGGTGGATGGATGGATGATGGATAGGTACATGGATGGATGGGTAGATGGATGGATGGATGGGTAGGTAGGTAGGTGGATGGATGGGTGGATGGATGGATAGGTAGGTAGGTAGGTGGATGGATGGATGGATGGATGGATGGATGGATGGGTAGATGGGTGGGTAGATGGGTGGATGGATGGATGGATAAGTGGGTGGATGGATGGGTAGATGGGTGGATGGATGGACGGATGTATGGGTAGATGGATGGGTAAATGATGGATAGGTAGATGGATGGATGAATAGATAGGTAGGTAGGTGGGTGGATGGATGGATGGATGGATGGATGGGTAGATGGATGGATGGATGGATGGATGGATGGATGGATGGATGGATGGGTAGGTAGATGGATGGATAGATGGATGGATGGATGGGTAGATGGGTAGATGGGTAGATGGATGGATGGGTAGGTAGATGGATGGGTGGATGGATGGATGGATGGATAGGTAGGTAGATGGATGGGTGGATGGATGGATGGATGGATGATAGATGGATAGATGGGTAGATGGATGGAGATCCTCAGTTTCTATCCACCTGATGGATGGATGGATAGGTAGATGGATGGATGGATGGAGAGATGGATAGATAGGTAAGTGGGTGGATGGATGGAGAGATAAGTGGATGGATGGATGAATGGGTGGATAGATGGGTGGATGGATGGGTGGATGGATGGATGGATGGATGGATGGATGGATGGGTGGATGGATGGATAGTTAGATGGATGGATGGATGGATGGATGGATGGGTGGATGGATGGATAGTTAGATGGGTGGATGGATGGATGGATGGGTAGATGGATGGATGGATGGATGGATGGATGGGTGGATGGATGGATAGTTAGATGGGTGGATGGATGGATGGATGGGTAGATGGGTGGATGGATGGATGGATAGTTAGATGGGTGGATGGATGGATGGATAGTTAGATGGGTGGATGGATGGATAGATAGTTAGATGGGTGGATGGATGGATGGATGGATGGATGGGTAGATGGGTGGATAGATCGATGGACACACACACACTAGGGCTGCAACTAACGACTATTTTTGTAGTCGACTAATCTATAATCTAATTTTTCGATTAGTCACCGATTATCGATTATTTATTTGCTACGTTTCCCGCTTTTAACACAGTTGGCTATTAAGAGGATTTCATTGAAAACCAGTGTATATTTATGTGTATTGAGCTTTGTGACAAATATTAAAAGCAATGTGTCCACTATTGATGCATAGTATTCACTTAGTGAAGAGATGGACAGAATGATTATTTATACTCTTGTTTATCTACCACGCACGCTATTAAGAAGAGCAAAGTAACGTTAACCTCACATAGGCGAGGTGACGGTATGAGTTTACAATAACGTTAAAACAATATGTTTGCATAGAGACATTCAGGCTATAGTAGAGAGAGTTAAAGCTAAGTAACCTGTGATAATAGTTCACTCTTCTTCGTTTGCACGTAGGTCTATGTTTGCCAGATATCTAAAAAAAAGACGCATATTTTTTTCAAATGGGGCTTAACCGGAGGTTTCAGTCACTGAAAATGACGTTAACGTTACTTCAGACAAAAGGTAAACACAGTTTTAGCACCATAACATGACGACGGTCGTCGTTGTTGGCTTTGGCTATCCTAGCACGTGCAAACGAAGTTAACATCATCTTTTAAGAGAGGAGCCTTAATGTAGTATTGTTACTTTATATTAAAAGAAAGGTAACGTTAGGCTAAAAAAAGACAACTACTTACCCATCCGGAACTTTGGATGCTAAAACTCCTGGATGTCTTCGTTTGAGATGTTCATGCATAGTCGTTGTACTGCCGTGGTAAGCCAACTCTGTGTTGCAGATAGTGCACTTGACGTGTTTATTTGGTCTATTTTCCCGAAAATACTCCCAAACTTTGGACATTCTCGGTCTCACGTTAACATCACTGTGTACTTCTGCCGCTGTTTCAGCCATTGTTGCTACTGCTATCTACTTCATTCATTGCTATTGAACTGCACCGGTGGTGCATTGCAATTTTACATGTGGCTTAAAATAATATACGACTAGACGACCACAAAATTTCTGGTCGACCACCCTTCATAGTCGACTTCGTCGACGTCGTCGACTAATCGTTGCAGCCCTAACACACACACACACACACACACACACACACACACACACACACGCACACACACACCTCAACACCAGCTGATTCATACCGTGTGATATTTGTGTCTCATATTACATCCATGTTTTTATTTCATAAAAGCACTTAAAGTCAGAAAAAATCCCCAAATATTGTAAAAAAAAAAAAATGTTACTTCTTGCCTGAGATATAAAATAATATAGTTATATACCTCAGACTGAAATAATCACAATTTCCCTTTAAGCCTAGCAGATGATGTTAATGGTTGTAAATAAACCCACTATTGACCTTTTGACCCCGTGTCCCTGAATCCCCCCCATACATCCCTACATGGGTGGAGATGCCCCCCCCCCCCCACCTCCTTGGTCTCTTCACAATAAAATACACACATCATCACACATGAATGCAGTTGGGCTCAATGGATCCAACTGTATTATTTATTTTATTTTATTTTATTTTTCTCTTATTTTTTTAAAGTAGCTTTTTTTAATTCTTATTTTCTCTTTTCGCATTTGTCTTAAATTTTTAAAAACTTTTAGAACAACTTTTATTTATTTTATTTTATTTTATTTCCCTGCTTCCATTTTAACAAACCTGATGCTGCTTTTTTAACATATTTCTTACGGAACCAGGTGTACTTGAACGCATCATGCACTTATAAAATCTTCCTCCATGACCAGAGGTGGTAGAGTGTATCCTGACATGCTAGCAGTGGTAGAGTTGATCCTGACATGCTAGCAGTGTTAGAGTGTATCCTGACATGCTAGCAGTGGTAGAGTGTATCCTGACATGCTAGCAGTGGTAGAGTCTATCCTGACATGCTAGCAGTGGTAGAGTCTATCCTGACATGCTAGCAGTGGTAGAGTGTATCCTGACATGCTAGCAGTGGTAGAGTGTATCCTGACATGCTAGCAGTGGTAGAGTTGATCCTGACATGCTAGCAGTGGTAGAGTCTATCCTGACATGCTAGCAGTGGAAGAGTTGATCCTGACATGCTAGCAGTGGTAGAGTCTATCCTGACATGCTAGCAGTGGTAGAGTTGATCCTGACATGCTAGCAGTGGTAGAGTTGATCCTGACATGCTAGCAGTGGAAGAGTTGATCCTGACATGCTAGCAGTGGTAGAGTTGATCCTGACATGCTAGCAGTGGTAGAGTGTATCCTGACATGCTAGCAGTGGTAGCGTCTATCCTGACATGCTAGCAGTGGTAGAGTCTATCCTGACATGCTAGCAGTGGTAGAGTCTATCCTGACATGCTAGCAGTGGTAGAGTTGATCCTGACATGCTAGCAGTGGAAGAGTTGATCCTGACATGCTAGCAGTGTTAGAGTTGATCCTGACATGCTAGCAGTGGTAGAGTTGATCCTGACATGCTAGCAGTGGTAGAGTGTATCCTGACATGCTAGCAGTGGAAGAGTTGATCCTGACATGCTAGCAGTGGTAGAGTCTATCCTGACATGCTAGCAGTGGTAGAGTGTATCCTGACATGCTAGCAGTGGTAGAGTGTATCCTGACATGCTAGCAGTGGTAGAGTTGATCCTGACATGCTAGCAGTGGTAGAGTTGATTGTGACATGCTAGCAGTGGTAGAGTGTATCCTGACATGCTAGCAGTGGTAGAGTGTATCCTGACATGCTAGCAGTGGTAGAGTTGATCCTGACATGCTAGCAGTGGAAGAGTTGATCCTGACATGCTAGCAGTGGTAGAGTGTATCCTGACATGCTAGCAGTGGTAGAGTGTATCCTGACATGCTAGCAGTGGTAGAGTTGATCCTGACATGCTAGCAGTGGTAGAGTCTATCCTGACATGCTAGCAGTGGTAGAGTGTATCCTGACATGCTAGCAGTGGTAGAGTTGATCCTGACATGCTAGCAGTGGTAGAGTTGATCCTGACATGCTAGCAGTGGTAGAGTTGATCCTGACATGCTAGCAGTGGTAGAGTCTATCCTGACATGCTAGCAGTGGAAGTGTAGAGGTGGTAGAGTTGATCCTGACATGCTAGCAGTGGTAGAGTTGATCCTGACATGCTAGCAGTGGTAGAGTTGATCCTGACATGCTAGCAGTGGTAGAGTTGATCCTGACATGCTAGCAGTGGTAGAGTTGATCCTGACATGCTAGCAGTGGTAGAGTTGATCCTGACATGCTAGCAGTGGTAGAGTCTATCCTGACATGCTAGCAGTGGTAGAGTTGATCCTGACATGCTAGCAGTGGTAGAGTCTATCCTGACATGCTAGCAGTGGTAGAGTTGATCCTGACATGCTAGCAGTGGTAGAGTTGATCCTGACATGCTAGCAGTGGTAGAGTCTATCCTGACATGCTAGCAGTGGTAGAGTTGATCCTGACATGCTAGCAGTGGTAGAGTGTATCCTGACATGCTAGCAGTGGTAGAGTCTATCCTGACATGCTAGCAGTGGTAGAGTCTATCCTGACATGCTAGCAGTGGTAGAGTCTATCCTGACATGCTAGCAGTGGAAGAGTTGATCCTGACATGCTAGCAGTGGTAGAGTCTATCCTGACATGCTAGCAGTGGAAGAGTCTATCCTGACATGCTAGCAGTGGTAGAGTCTATCCTGACATGCTAGCAGTGGTAGAGTGTATCCTGACATGCTAGCAGTGGTAGAGTTGATCCTGACATGCTAGCAGTGGTAGAGTTGATCCTGACATGCTAGCAGTGGTAGAGTCGATCCTGACATGCTAGCAGTGGTAGAGTCGATCCTGACATGCTAGCAGTGGTAGAGTCTATCCTGACATGCTAGCAGTGGTAGAGTTGATCCTGACATGCTAGCAGTGGTAGAGTCTATCCTGACATGCTAGCAGTGGTAGAGTCTATCCTGACATGCTAGCAGTGTTAGAGTTGATCCTGACATGCTAGCAGTGGTAGAGTCTATCCTGACATGCTAGCAGTGGTAGAGTCTATCCTGACATGCTAGCAGTGGTAGAGTCTATCCTGACATGCTAGCAGTGGTAGAGTTGATCCTGACATGCTAGCAGTGGTAGAGTCTATCCTGACATGCCAGCAGTGTTAGAGTCTATCCTGACATGCTAGCAGTGGTAGAGTTGATCCTGACATGCTAGCAGTGGTAGAGTCTATCCTGACATGCTAGCAGTGGTAGAGTTGATCCTGACATGCTAGCAGTGGTAGAGTCTATCCTGACATGCTAGCAGTGGTAGAGTCTATCCTGACATGCTAGCAGTGTTAGAGTTGATCCTGACATGCTAGCAGTGGTAGAGTTGATCCTGACATGCTAGCAGTGGAAGTGTAGAGGTGGTAGAGTGTATCCTGACATGCTAGCAGTGGTAGAGTTGATCCTGACATGCTAGCAGTGGAAGTGTAGAGGTGGTAGAGTGTATCCTGACATGCTAGCAGTGGTAGAGTTGATCCTGACATGCTAGCAGTGGTAGAGTCGATCCTGACATGCTAGCAGTGGTAGAGTCGATCCTGACATGCTAGCAGTGGTAGAGTCTATCCTGACATGCTAGCAGTGGTAGAGTTGATCCTGACATGCTAGCAGTGGTAGAGTCTATCCTGACATGCTAGCAGTGGTAGAGTGTATCCTGACATGCTAGCAGTGGTAGAGTCTATCCTGACATGCTAGCAGTGGTAGAGTCTATCCTGACATGCTAGCAGTGGTAGAGTGTATCCTGACATGCTAGCAGTGGTAGAGTGTATCCTGACATGCTAGCAGTGGTAGAGTTGATCCTGACATGCTAGCAGTGGTAGAGTCTATCCTGACATGCTAGCAGTGGAAGAGTTGATCCTGACATGCTAGCAGTGGTAGAGTCTATCCTGACATGCTAGCAGTGGTAGAGTTGATCCTGACATGCTAGCAGTGGTAGAGTTGATCCTGACATGCTAGCAGTGGAAGAGTTGATCCTGACATGCTAGCAGTGGTAGAGTTGATCCTGACATGCTAGCAGTGGTAGAGTGTATCCTGACATGCTAGCAGTGGTAGCGTCTATCCTGACATGCTAGCAGTGGTAGAGTCTATCCTGACATGCTAGCAGTGGTAGAGTCTATCCTGACATGCTAGCAGTGGTAGAGTTGATCCTGACATGCTAGCAGTGGAAGAGTTGATCCTGACATGCTAGCAGTGTTAGAGTTGATCCTGACATGCTAGCAGTGGTAGAGTTGATCCTGACATGCTAGCAGTGGTAGAGTGTATCCTGACATGCTAGCAGTGGAAGAGTTGATCCTGACATGCTAGCAGTGGTAGAGTCTATCCTGACATGCTAGCAGTGGTAGAGTGTATCCTGACATGCTAGCAGTGGTAGAGTGTATCCTGACATGCTAGCAGTGGTAGAGTTGATCCTGACATGCTAGCAGTGGTAGAGTTGATTGTGACATGCTAGCAGTGGTAGAGTGTATCCTGACATGCTAGCAGTGGTAGAGTGTATCCTGACATGCTAGCAGTGGTAGAGTTGATCCTGACATGCTAGCAGTGGAAGAGTTGATCCTGACATGCTAGCAGTGGTAGAGTGTATCCTGACATGCTAGCAGTGGTAGAGTGTATCCTGACATGCTAGCAGTGGTAGAGTTGATCCTGACATGCTAGCAGTGGTAGAGTCTATCCTGACATGCTAGCAGTGGTAGAGTGTATCCTGACATGCTAGCAGTGGTAGAGTTGATCCTGACATGCTAGCAGTGGTAGAGTTGATCCTGACATGCTAGCAGTGGTAGAGTTGATCCTGACATGCTAGCAGTGGTAGAGTCTATCCTGACATGCTAGCAGTGGAAGTGTAGAGGTGGTAGAGTTGATCCTGACATGCTAGCAGTGGTAGAGTTGATCCTGACATGCTAGCAGTGGTAGAGTTGATCCTGACATGCTAGCAGTGGTAGAGTTGATCCTGACATGCTAGCAGTGGTAGAGTTGATCCTGACATGCTAGCAGTGGTAGAGTTGATCCTGACATGCTAGCAGTGGTAGAGTCTATCCTGACATGCTAGCAGTGGTAGAGTTGATCCTGACATGCTAGCAGTGGTAGAGTCTATCCTGACATGCTAGCAGTGGTAGAGTTGATCCTGACATGCTAGCAGTGGTAGAGTTGATCCTGACATGCTAGCAGTGGTAGAGTCTATCCTGACATGCTAGCAGTGGTAGAGTTGATCCTGACATGCTAGCAGTGGTAGAGTGTATCCTGACATGCTAGCAGTGGTAGAGTCTATCCTGACATGCTAGCAGTGGTAGAGTCTATCCTGACATGCTAGCAGTGGTAGAGTCTATCCTGACATGCTAGCAGTGGAAGAGTTGATCCTGACATGCTAGCAGTGGTAGAGTCTATCCTGACATGCTAGCAGTGGAAGAGTCTATCCTGACATGCTAGCAGTGGTAGAGTCTATCCTGACATGCTAGCAGTGGTAGAGTGTATCCTGACATGCTAGCAGTGGTAGAGTTGATCCTGACATGCTAGCAGTGGTAGAGTTGATCCTGACATGCTAGCAGTGGTAGAGTCGATCCTGACATGCTAGCAGTGGTAGAGTCGATCCTGACATGCTAGCAGTGGTAGAGTCTATCCTGACATGCTAGCAGTGGTAGAGTTGATCCTGACATGCTAGCAGTGGTAGAGTCTATCCTGACATGCTAGCAGTGGTAGAGTCTATCCTGACATGCTAGCAGTGTTAGAGTTGATCCTGACATGCTAGCAGTGGTAGAGTCTATCCTGACATGCTAGCAGTGGTAGAGTCTATCCTGACATGCTAGCAGTGGTAGAGTCTATCCTGACATGCTAGCAGTGGTAGAGTTGATCCTGACATGCTAGCAGTGGTAGAGTCTATCCTGACATGCCAGCAGTGTTAGAGTCTATCCTGACATGCTAGCAGTGGTAGAGTTGATCCTGACATGCTAGCAGTGGTAGAGTCTATCCTGACATGCTAGCAGTGGTAGAGTTGATCCTGACATGCTAGCAGTGGTAGAGTCTATCCTGACATGCTAGCAGTGGTAGAGTCTATCCTGACATGCTAGCAGTGTTAGAGTTGATCCTGACATGCTAGCAGTGGTAGAGTTGATCCTGACATGCTAGCAGTGGAAGTGTAGAGGTGGTAGAGTGTATCCTGACATGCTAGCAGTGGTAGAGTTGATCCTGACATGCTAGCAGTGGAAGTGTAGAGGTGGTAGAGTGTATCCTGACATGCTAGCAGTGGTAGAGTTGATCCTGACATGCTAGCAGTGGTAGAGTGTATCCTGACATGCTAGCAGTGGTAGAGTGTATCCTGACATGCTAGCAGTGGTAGAGTCTATCCTGACATGCTAGCAGTGGTAGAGTCTATCCTGACATGCTAGCAGTGGTAGAGTCTATCCTGACATGCTAGCAGTGGAAGAGTTGATCCTGACATGCTAGCAGTGGTAGAGTGTATCCTGACATGCTAGCAGTGGTAGAGTCTATCCTGACATGCTAGCAGTGGTAGAGTCTATCCTGACATGCTAGCAGTGGAAGTGTGAGCTCATCACTAATCTTCACTGTAGCTTTAAAAGCTGCTGCAGCCTCAGAAATGTCAGCTGATGACGCAGACGCCCCCACAGGGTCTCTGCGGCCGCCAAGGCCAACATCTCCCTCTGAAACGTGGACGATTCAAGTAGCACTGCATGCAGAGGTGTCAGTCTCACGCACGCACGCACACGCACGCGCACGTACCGACAAAGTGCACCCAATTTGTCCTGAGTGAGCTCAAAGGGAAGTAAAGTGGCGCTGTGGAGACTTTAAGGACATTCCTGCTTCAACTGTTTCTTAGAGAGTGTTTGTTCTCCTGTAAACAGCTGGACGCTTGTCAGGAGTCTCTCTCTCTCTCTCTCTCTCTCTCTCTCTCTCTCTCTCTCTCTCTCTCTCTCTCTCTCTGATGCTTTTTGGACCTCCCTCTCCTCCTCCTCCTCCTCCTCCTCCCTCCTTCGCTCCAGCAGACCAGGGTCGAGTCGACTCTCGGAGCTCATCTCCAAAAAATCCCTCCACCAGAACTCACATCTCCCCTTTTTTCCCTTCTTCTTTCTTTCACACCGTGGACTTTCTTTAAACTACTCTTCAAACTTTTTTACTTTTCCTTTTTAACTTCTGATTGGATGCAGAGATTACGTGAAGTTGGACTCTGGATGGATTCTTCTTTTTTTTTTTTTTTTTGTCGCTTTTTTTTTCGTGCGTAAAACTTCGCCAAGTAGGTTAGTGGAGGAACCGGAGGACTGACAAGTAGCCTGAAAGTGTTTTTGGAAATACTGAGTGTGTGTGTGTGTAAGTGTGTGTAGTTGTGTGTGTGTGTGTGTGTGTGTAAGAGAGAGAAAGAGAGAGAAAGGAAAGTCATTGGAAGCGCAGGGAGTGTTGGATCCAATGCGTCCGGAGCCGCCGGTTAAACAGCAGGAACACCGGAGAGAGACGGAGCGTGAGACCGGGGGAAGAGTAGCGATCAGCGGGGTCTGCAGGGACTCACCGGCTGCTGGACGTACATGTCTCCCCTCCCCACCGGCACCGAGGTACTCACCGTTCTCACTCTCATGTACCGGGACTTCTCCCCGTTATGTTCTTTGTGTGGTTTTAAAACCGAAAGATGAAAAAAAAAAGATGCGATTTGTTGGATTTTGGAGCAAATTTACCAAAATAAAAGAAGAAAAAGAAAAAAAAAACATGAATAGATTTAAAAAAAATAAAAGCACACACATCAGCTGATACAGAACACCAAAATAAAAGCTTCACAATAATCGATATGTTAAAGTATTGATCAGTTGAAAGCTTCTCTCATCGTAAAGATTTTCTCCTCCTTTTATGCGCGTGCGTGCTTCTTGTCCAATTTTAGAGACTTGTAATGGCTTGCGTGTGCTTGTGCTTTATGCGCGTGCATGTGTGTGTGTGTCTTGGAAACGTGTAAATGAGTAGCTATGTGTGTGTGTTTTCCAGTTTTGCACCAGACCAGTGTGATGTCCTCTCTCTCTCTCTCTCTCTCTCTCTCTCTCTCTCTCTCTCTCTCTGTCTCGCGCACATGCATTAACATTAAGACGCTTTAATGATGATGACCTCGTGAACTTTACTCAGTTTATAAAACATCTGGTTGTAGATGAGGTCAGATTGTCCTGCAGGATTCAGCTCCTTTCATTTTAAAGACCTTTTAACCTTTTTGTCTTCTTCTGAAACCACAAACCCAAAACTAAAAAAAAAGAAAAAAAGAAAAAAAAAGCATCTTGTTCTGTTCAGCTGTGAGTTTTCTGAGGCTGCGCATGCGCATACTAACCAGCAGGTGGCGACAGTGAGCACGTGGGCTCTATGTGATGTGGATGGAGGGAGTATTGAGTGAAGCAGCATGTTGAGCAGGACGAAGCTTTAATGAACAGATCAGAGTTTAAATCTAGAAGAAGAGAAGATGATGGAGTGATGACATGAGACTCGTTTACAGATTTACTCTCTCTGGTTGGGTCACTTCCTCCCTCCTGCATTCCTTTCTTCCTTTCCTTCCAACCTCCCTCCTTCCTTCTGTCCTTCCTCCTTCCTTCTGTCCTCCCTCCTTTCCTTCCTTCCTTTCTTCCTTCCTCCCTCCTTTCCTTCCTTCTTCCCTTCCCTCCTTCTCTCTTTCTTTCCTCCCTTTCTCCTTTCCTTCCTTCTTCCTTCTCTCCTTCCTCCCTCCTTTCCTTCCTTCCTCCCTCCTTTCCTTCCTTCTTCCTTCTTCCCTTCCCTCCTTCTCTCTTTCTTTCCTCCCTTTCTCCTTTCCTTCCTTCTTTCCCTTCCTCCCTCCCTTCCTTCCTTCCTCCCTCCCTCCCTCCCTCCCTTCCTTCCTTTGTTCCTCTCTCCCTACCTTCCTTCCTCCTTTCCTTCCTTCTTTCCTCCCTCCCTCCCTTCCTTCCCTTCCTCCCTCCTTCCCTCCCTTCCTTCCTTTGTTCCTCTCTCCCTACCTTCCTTCCTTCCTTCCCTTCCTCCCTCCCTTCCTTCCTCCCTCCCTTCCTCCTTCCCTTCCTTCCCTTCCTTCCTTTGTTCCTCTCTCCCTACCTTCCTTCCTTCCTTCCCTTCCTCCCTCCCTCCCTTCCTTCCTCCCTCCTTCCTTCCTTCCTTCCTCCTTCCTTCCTTCCTCCTTCCTTCTCTCTTTCTTTCCTCCCGTTCTCCTTTCCTTCCTTCTTCCTTCCCTCCTTCCTCCCTCCTTCCCTCCCTTCCTTCCTCCTTCCCTTCCTCCCTCCCTTCCTTCCTTGACTCAAGGACAACAGGAGGGTTGAATCCCAGTTGTTTTAAGACAGACTTGATCCCTCTCTTCTTTTTTTCTTCTCCTATAAACTTGAAATGATATTTTGTGAGATTCAAACCACATTGTTGTTTGTTGTCAGAATAAACGTTAAAAACAACAACAGCAGCTGAACTCTTTGATTCTGAGCAGGTTTGTGTTTGTAGACGAGACAGACCAAACAAATCTCTGCTGCTTTCTCTTTTCTTTTCTTTTCTTTTCTTTTCTTTTCTTTTCTTTTTTTTGTGGCTTTATTGAAGTTAAATCCCGAATCCTGCAACATCTGCTCGTTCACAATCCCCGTTTACGCAACAAGCAGAGAGACAGTGAAGGCACCACGAGTACAGATAGATGCTACAGTGAGGGTTTAGTTTAAATTTAAACGTATGAATAACTTCACACATTCTTTTTTTGTGGACCCAGCATCAAATTTCTGCTTTTAATCCATTTAGAGAGAATATATTAGAGGATTATGGTAAAAATGTCTAAGTGGTGTAACCATAAAAACTTTGGAAGGGAGGGAGGGAGGACAGAAGGGAGGACAGAAGGGATGACAGAAGGAAGGAAGGGAGGAAGGAAGGGAGGGAGGGAGGGAGGGAGGGATGAAGGAAGGAAGGAAGGAAGGAGAATATATTAGAGGATTATGGCAAAAATGTGGTGTAACTTTTTCAAGGAAGGAAGTTTGGAAGGAAGGAAGGAAGGAGGGAGGGAGGAAAGGAAGGAAGGGAGGAGGGAAGGAAAGAAGGACAGAACGAATGAAGGAAGGAAGGAAGGAATGAAGGAAGGAAGGATGTATCATTCTTTTGTGGTTACACCATTTGACATTTTCAGGAGCATTCAGTCTTACTTTTGGTAAAAAATGGTGTAAATATCATTTAAATGATATAAAACCAACAAAAATACTAAATGTACATTTTAACAAACCTGATGCTGCTTTATAAAGAGAGTCTTTATAAATGTAGTGATGCGTTCAGGTGCTTCCTACAGACTGGGATGAATGTGTTTTATCCATTTTGGCCTTAAAGTTTTTACAGATTTCTAATTTGCTCATCTTACCAACCCTAGTGCTTTCTTTCTTCCTTCCTTCTTTCCTTTCTTTCTTTTCTTTCTTTCCTTTCTTTCTTTCTTTCTTTCTTTCTTTCTTTCTTTCTTTCTTTTTTTCTTTCTGTCTTTCTGTCTTTCTTTCTTTCTTTCTTTCCTTCCTTCCTACCTCCTTCCTTCCCTCCTTACTTCAATTCCTTCCTTCATTCCCTCCTTCCTTCCCTCCTTACTTCATTCGTTCCTTCCTTCCCTCCTTCCTTTCTTTCTTTCTTTCCTTCCTACCTTCCTACCTCCTTCCTTCCCGGTTTACTTCCTTCCTTCCTTCCCTCCTTACTTCATTCGTTCCTTCCTTCCCGCCTTACTTCATTCGTTCCTTCCTTCCCTCCTTCCTTTCTTTCTTTCTTTCCTTCCTTCCTTCCTACCTCCTTCCTTCCCTCCTTACTTCCTTCCTTCCTTCCCTCCTTACTTCATTCCTTCCATCATTCCCTCCTTCCTTCCCGCCTTACTTCATTCCTTCCTTCCTCCCCTCCTAAATTTTTTTCCTTCCTTCCTTCCTTCCTTCCCTCCTTACTTCATTCCTTCCTTCATTCCCCCCATTGTTTCACACGCTGAGTGGAAATCAGTTCCCAGACGTGCAGTGACAAATCATCTTT
The DNA here is from genome assembly GCA_021039105.1 of Scomber colias. NCBI lineage: Eukaryota > Metazoa > Chordata > Actinopteri > Scombriformes > Scombridae > Scomber > Scomber colias. The sequence continues at coordinate 4,406 of JAJDFG010001003.1, read as the reverse complement.
ACCCTGACACACACACACACACACACACACACACACACACACACACACACCCACTTAACTGAAGGGTGTGTGTGTGTGTGTGTGTGTGTGTTTTGGCTTTAAACTGAGTGTGTGTGAAGGCTGAATGTTCGGGGATTGCATCTCTGAGTGTCGGCCAATAAAGACCCTTTGATTACTGCCGAAGATAAACACTAATGGAAATGTAATTGTGTGTGTGTGTGTGTGTGTGTGTGTGTGTGTGTGTGTGTGTGTGTGTGTGTGTGTGTGTGTGTGTGTGTGTGTTGGCAGGCAGCTGACACTTAAGTCCTTCAGTGCATCGATCTGTCTAATCACAGACACAGACACACACACACACACACACACAGACACACACACACACACACACACACACACACACACACACACACACACACACACACACACGTCACGGTTTAAACTGGACCTGACTGGATTAAACCTTCACTGTATTCATAGCACCTTAACCCTCCTGTTGTCCTCAGGTCAAGGAAGGACAGAAGGAAGGAAGGAAGGAAAGGAGTAAGGAAGGAAGGAAGGAAAGGAGTAAGGAGAGAGGGAGGAAAGGAGTAAGGAGAGAGGGAGGAAAGGAGGAAGGAAGGAAGGAAGGAAAGGAGTAAGGAGAGAGGGAGGAAAGGAGTAAGGAGAGAGGGAGGAAAGGAGGAAGGAAGGAAGGAAGGAAAGGAGTAAGGAGAGAGGGAGGAAAGGAGTAAGGAAGGAAGGAAGGAAGGAAAGGAGTAAGGAGAGAGGGAGGAAAGGAGTAAGGAAGGAAGGATGGAAGGAGGAGGCAGCAAAGAAAGAGGTGAGAAGGGGAAGAAGGAAGGAAAAATGTAAAGAAAGAGAGAAGAAGGAAGGAAAGAAGGAACAGTCAAAAGAGAGATGGAGTCAATTTGATCCGGGAGGACGACAGGAAGGTTAAATTATTCAATTATTAGACAATCAGGGGGTTAGCCTCTTCCTCCTCCTCCTCTTCTTCCTCCTCTTCTTCCTCCTTCTCTTCCTCGTCCTCCTCCTCCTCCTCCTCCTCCTCTCTTCCTCCCCCTCCTCCTCCTCTTCCTCTTCTTCTTCCTCCTTCTCTTCTTCCCATTCCTCTTCCTCCTCCTCCTCCTCTTCCTCTCCTCTTCCTCTTCTTCTTCCTCCTCCTCTTCTTCCTATTCCTCTTCCTCCTACCTCTTCCTCCTCCTTCTCCTCCTCCTTATCCTCTTCCTCCTCATCCTCCTCCTCCTTTTCCTCTTCTTCCTCCTCATCCTCCTCCTCCTCGTCCTCCTCCTCTTCCTTCTTTCTCTCCCTTCCTCCTCCTCTTCCTCCTCCTTATCCTCTTCCTCCTCTTCCTCTTCCTCCTCTTCCTCTTCCTCCCTCTCCTTCTCTTCCTCGTCCTCCTCCTCCTCTTCTTCCTCCTCCTCTCCCTCTCCCTGCTCCTCCTTCTCCTCTTCCTCCTCCTCCTCCTCTTCTATCTCCTCTTCCTCCTCCTCCTCCTCCTCCTTATCCTCCTCCTCCTCCTCCTCCTCTTCCTCCTGCTCTTCCTCTCTCCCTCCTCCTCCTCCTCCTCCTCCTCCTCCTCCTCCTCCTCCTCCTCTCTCCCTCCATCAGTCAACACAAGCTCTCCTTTTAGCCACTAATAGACCATTTCCGTTCTCTTTTCTCTCTCTTCTGTTCTCCGGTTTCTTTTTCCTCTCATCTCAAACTTGTGAGATGGAGAGAAAAAAAAAAAAAAGGTGACGGGATCTAAAACTGAAGGAACAGATTTAAACCCGTCATTGAGTCCTTCTGGTTCTCATTAACTAGAAACTGATCGGACGGCTTCAAATCCAAGTTCAAGTTTAGAGATCTTCAGTAAAGCTTGAGACCAAATGTTCTTCAGTCTTATACAGTAAATGTGTGTGTGTGTGTGTGTGTGTGTGAATTCTGATTACGATACAATACAATACGTTACGATACATTACAATTAGGGCTGTCAGCGTTAACGCGTTAATCGCGTTAGATTAATGCAATCCATAATGCGTTTTTTTTTTATCGCATTTTAATGTTGCAAGCCTTTTTGTCCCTTCTACTCCCCCGTAGACGGCTCCTCTAGCTGTAGCGCTATGCTTTGAAGTGGCCTCCTGCAGTAAACCTACCGCGCTGATGGAAAGTAAGAGAGCTACTGGACTTTTGAACGGCTTGTTTAACTTTAAAAACACTTCCAGACGCTTCAGTTGACAAGTCAAAAGTAAAATGCAACCTGTGTCAAACGGAGTTTAACTACCACCGGAGTACGTGGAGTTTGAGTTAGCACCTCCACGCTAAACACCCAGGTGCAGCCAAGCCAGCCTCAGACCATTTTGGAGTGTGGGAGTCGCAGCAGAGCCGTGATTGATTCCCAGTTAAGACACTCTGGTAAGAAATGCTTTACATTATGGGCTTAAAACTGCCTTCAAATGGAAAATAACAGGATTTTAAACATGCAATTCAAAACACGATTAATCGCGATTAACTATGGAAATTCTGCGATTAATCTCAATTAAAAAAATTAATCATTTGACAGCCCTAATTACAATAAGATACGATGCATTACAATCAGTGAAACATCAATTGACATAACTTACTTATCATGTAAGGACGCACATTAGGGAAAATAAAGTTAGCCGGGCAGGGAGGAAACCATGGCAACAACAAACTTGGGTTCCGCCTTCAGTCTTGCTAATAATATCATATGTGATAACGTTACGTCAGCGGGGCAGAGGAGGGAGGAGGGAGGAGGGAGGAGGGAGGAGGGGTTGCTCAAGTTTTTTCAATGTGCTGTGTGAAATGCAAGAAAGGTAAGAGTAGCTTTAACCTTCCTGTCGTCCTCCCCGTCTGTTTTGATTGTTCCTTCTTTCCTTCCTTCTTTCCTTCCTTCCTTCCTTCCTTCCTCCCCCCTACCTTCCTCCCTCCCTTCTTTGCTCTGTCCTTCTTTCCTTCCTCTTCTCCTTTCTCCCTCCCTCCCTCCTTCTGTCTTTCCTCCCTACCTGCTACCTTCCTTTCCTTCCTCTCTTCCTTCTTCCCTCCTCCCTTCCTTCTTCCCTCCTCCCTTCCATCCTTCCTTTCCTTCTTTCCTTTCCTCCCTTCCTTCCTTCCTTCCTTCCTTCCTTCCTTCCTTCTTCCTCCCTCCCTTCCTTGACTTGAGGACAACAGGAGGGTTAATCACATGATGTCGCGTCTATTTATATTCTAACTTCACATCCTGTAGAAAAAAAAGATCCAAAGGTTGTGAGTTTGAGTCCCAGCAGAGTCATGGAGTCAAGATTGAATTTCCTCACACACACAATTAAACCATTGAGACCAATTTCAACCACGCACACACATACGTCACACATCTAACATCATTAAGCGTGTTACAAACGTACCGACTGTACCTGAACGCCTCTCCGGTTTACTCTTAAACCCAGCAGAGTCTGTTTCTGCCTCAACAACACACACAAGGAGCCATTGATTTCACGGGGGTGGGGGGGCATATAAAATCAAACGCACCCACCCCCCCCCCCCCCCCCCAGCCATCTGAAGTATTTGGAAATAAGAAGGGAAGGAAGGAAAAACAGGCAAAAGGGAGGAGGGAAGAAAGGCAGGAAAGACAGATAGTGAAGGAAGGAAGAAAGGAAGGAAGGAAGAAAGGAAGGAAGGACAGATGGAAGAAAGGACAGAAGGAAGAAAGGAAGGAAGGGCAAATGGAAGAAAGGAAGGACAGAAGGACAGATGGAAGGACAGATGGAAGAAAGGAAGGACAGAAGGACAGAAGGAAGGACAGATAGAAGAAAGGAAGGACAGAAGGACAGAAGGAAGGACAGATAGAAGGAAGGAAGGAAGGACAGATAGGAGGAAGGAAGGAAGGACAGATGGAAGAAAGGAAGGAACAAAAAATAGGAAGGAAGGAAGGACAGATGGAAGAAAGGAAGGAACAAAAAATAGGAAGGTAGGAAGGACAGAAGGAAGGACAGAAGGACAGATGGAAGAAAGGAAGGAAGGACAGAAGGACAGAAGGAAGGACAGATAGAAGGAAGGAAGGACAGATGGAAGGAAGAAAGGAAGGACAGATAGGAGGAAGGAAGGAAGGACAGAAGGAAGAAAGGAAGGAAGGACAGATGGAAGAAAGGAAGGACAGATGGAAGAAAGGAAGGAAGGACAGATGGAAGAAAGGAAGGACAGAAGGACAGATGGAAGGACAGATAGAAGGAAGGAAGGACAGATGGAAGGAAGAAAGGAAGGACAGATAGGAGGAAGGAAGGAAGGACAAAAGGAAGAAAGGAAGGACAAAAGGAAGAAAGGAAGGAAGGACGGACAGATGGAAGAAAGGAAGGAACAAAAAATAGGAAGGTAGGAAGGACAGATGGAAGGAAGGAAAAGAATACAAGAAGGAAAGTGGGCCGGATAGCACC
>JAJDFG010001002.1:0-55551 GCA_021039105.1 Scomber colias | reverse complement strand
CTACAGGAGGAAAAGGATCTGGTGATCAACAGTCCTCTGGTGGTAACACAGGGCTTCAGTCTGGCTCTGGGGGAAATAATGACTCACAGGTCAGTAACACTGTTTTTTTTTATTTTATAAAGCTATATTAAATATGATAATTAATGATAATATTTATAGGTTAAAGTCATAGCTTAATATACCTAGAGGTGGCCACTGGCCACGGAACTGCCCAATTTGGGTTGTTTTATATAGAGGTTATTGAACTCCTACTTAATACACAGGAGCCTCATGGAGATGTGCTCAAGGTATTAAAGCATGTATTCAATAGTGCCACCATGATGTTGGTTATTTAGCAATTTACTTTGCTAATTATTAATTCCTTGAAAAAAAAAAGCTGACTTTGCTGTGGGTTCCTTTTTGAGTCAATTCCACTGATTTGGTCCATGGGAAGTAGGTTTCCATATACATGGCATTAATGGGAACTGTCCAGAGGGGTATTGCACGAAACCAGGATAAGGGATTAAGCCGAGATATGTTAGTTATCCTGGCTGAATTTAGCCTCAAGTCGGTTGCATGAAAGCGGGTTAAATTTAACCCGGCCCAGTTACTATGGTGATTTATTGTCTGCAGCTAGCCTGCTCCAGACCAGGCTAACAACCAGGCTAAGATTATTCTCAGGGTTAGGGGCAGTTCTGTCAATCGTGTGACAAATTAATGGGTTTTACAGCATTTCCATGGTCTTTCTAAATATGTTGATATAATAGACTATATTGTCATTTCATTAAAGTCTGTTGACTGTTTAATTACAACAGTCATTTTATAGTCATTCATGTGGTATCATTATTGTGTATAATGTACAGTAGATTTACTTTGTACTATTTACTAGCCGATACTCACAATGTTACTTGGCTGCTTCTGAGGCTGAGCAGCATCTGGGTCCTGTTACACAGGTTATTTTCTATTAGCACCAAATCACTGACTTCATATCCATTATGGGCTAAATGAGCAAGACATGATACCTCAAGCCTGGAGTCCAGCAACACTGTCTCCTCATCTGCAGAAGTGCATCCTGCAGCTGCAGATGTGCCCTCCCCCCTGCCCTACACCTAATTATAATAATTGTTTGCACTTAATTATATTTCCTGAGTAGCATGCACTTTTACTTGTCACATTTAAATCAAAGTGTTTAATTTAATTTAAATCAAAACTGTTGATTAGTGGGCTTGGACAGTAACTTCTTTAGTCCTTTAATTGTAATTTAGACAGTTCTAGTGGAGCACTGTTGTATTAATTGTACTTTTTTTTTTTTTTTTTTTTTTTTTTTTTTTAGTATATTTTTTGGGCTTTTTGCCTTTGATATACAGGTAAGTGGAGAGAGCCAGGAAAACTGGAGACAGAGAAGAGGTAATGACATGCAGGATAGGAGTGCTTGGTGCAGGATTCGAACTGGTGTCGTCTGCAGTGAGGACTGTAGCCTCATCATATGGGACGAGGGCTCTACCCACTGAGCTATGCTTAACCTAATAACTGTACATTAATTGCACTACTTAGACATTGAGCCGGTCCGCGATTGTCTGCCAGGCTTTCTCCCTTTCCTTGATTACAGTGCTTTGTGCTTGTGTTGCCTTTTTTTCTTATAATTTCTTTAACCTCATCATGAAACTCCATCAGGAGCTGTTTTTCAGCGGTCGTGAAGAATGACGCGCAACACCTTTCCATTTTCCAATCTGTGATTCTGTGATCGATGCCATGGGTCTATTTGAGAATGCCGTGAACACGCACTTATCCCAGCTATCTACACCTGGCTTGACATAGCCGCGCCTTTTCATCCTGGCTCAGCAAACGTGTAACCGAATAAGCCAAGATGCTCCGGTCAGATTAGATCAAGCTGCGCTTGCTCAGTTATCCTGGATTTCTTTATTCTACTTTTGTGCAATACCCCTCTGGTGTGGTGCATAACAGTCAAAGTATACATAAAGGGTCTGATTTACTAAGATCCCAAATAAAGGGTGATAATAATAATAATAATAATAATAATAATGCATTTTATTTAAAGGCGCCTTTCAAAGCACTCAAGGTCACCTTACAAGGCACACATAACACAAAAACAGTACATCAAACACTATAAATCAGGTGACATTTGGTGCAGAGATAAAGAATAAAGAAAGAAAATAAATAAAATAGATAAATAAAAATAAAAATAAATATGAACGTGACTTCAAAGTGCATTAATATAATAATAAACAAGAATGAAGATTGCATAGTTAGTGGGAGATAGAGTAGGCCACTCTGAATAGGTGTGTTTTCAGGCGGGATTTAAAGGTAGAGACAGAGTCTGAAGTGCGAATGTCTGGTGGGAGGGAGTTCCATAGGCGGGGGGCTGATCGGCTGAAAGCTCTTGACCCCATGGTGGTTAAGTTGGCAGATGGAGTGAAGAGCTGGTTGGCAGAGGAGGATCGGAGAGTTCGAGAAGGTGTGTAGATGTGGATAAGTTCAGAGAGATATGATGGTGCCAGGTTGTGAAGGATCTTGAATGTGAGGAGTAGAATCTTAAAGTCAATGCGGGATTTGATAGGGAGCCAATGAAGTTGCTGCAGAGCAGGAGTGATGTGTTCAATAAAGGGAGTTCTGGTTATGATACGAGCAGCTGCATTCTGTACCAGTTGGAGTTTGTGGAGAGATTTCCGCGGAAGACCAAAGAGGAGAGAGTTACAGTAGTCCAGACGAGATGTGATCAGGGTGTTTACCAGGATAGCGGTGCAGGTTGGTGAAAGTGAGGGACGGAGACGATTGATGTTACGTAGATGGAAGTATGCAGACCGAGTAACGCTATTGATGTGGGCTTCAAACGATAGTGTGCTGTCCAGGATGACACCCAGGCTCTTTACTTGAGGGGATGGAGGAACAGTGGTATTGTCGATGGACATGGAGAAAGTGTTGAGTGTTGCTAGGGTTGATCTGGTACCAATGAGGAGGACCTCAGTTTTTTCGCCGTTAAGTTTAAGAAAATTTAGTGAGAGCCATGATTTAATTTCCAGTAAGCAGTCGGATAGAGCTGTGGGTGGCAGAGTGGAAGTAGGCTTAGTGGAAATAAAGTGTGTATGCACTTTACAGGATATAAGTCCTTAATGTAGAACTTGATTACAACCAAATGTGGGATTATTGTACATAGTCGCATACTCAAGAGATCATTGAGGGCAACCCTCATTTACAGTGACGATGAGACACTGACAGAAAATGACAGAAAAACAACAAAAAGACGACGACGATGACGACGACGATGATGATGATGATGATGATGATGATGATGATGATGATAATAAAATGGAATTATACAAACAATTACTAAGTAGATGTTGGAATGTTTAAGATCACATTTTAAAATGTCCAAACAGTACAAGTGTGTTTAGTTTAGGAGGTACAGCATTTTGTTCCACAAGTTAGGTGCACTAAATGAAAGCTTAACACAGTTTTTCTGAGTTCAGTTCAAACACGTGGAGCAGGTGGTCGAGTACGCAGTCATACAGAGCGGACCCTGGTTCACCCATCACAGATTGTGGTAGCGACAGTTAATAAAAAGCCACAAAGTGTTCAGAACCTCTCTAGTTATCTTTTTGAATGTCAAGCAGACATTATAATTATAGTTTATAGTCTGGTTCTGGAAAATAACACAAACTTTGTTTTGTCAGCATTTATCACAAGTTTTAGATTTTTAAGAGCATTTTGTAAAATGTTAAAAGAGCGTTGTAGGTTTTAAACTGCAAGACGTGGAGAGTCAGAAATATAATGGACATGACAGTTCTTCAAAGTTCAAACAATATTGTTTATATAAAGAGTGAAGAGAACCAGACCTAAAACTGAACCTTGTCTGTAATTTCTGAACCAATTACTTACATTTCTTTTCTCTTTCTACATTTCTTTCCAAATCCAATATTATGTGGTCTCTGCAGGAGCAAGTTGGGTCAACTGTGCCAAATAGGCAGCATTACTCAGTGAGTAACATGTGATATAATTCCAGCCACAGGGGGCGCTACAGCAGCACTATAACCTGATGATGAAATGAAACTTAATGAGCATGTGCTCAGCATATTAAAGTCTAGTGGTCAATATTTTAGTTTTTTGTGTTTGCTGTCGTCTCTGAGTTTATATTCAAGTTTTCACAGTTTCAGGAGATGGATCCAGGGAAAGATGAACCAAAGAAGACTGCACAGACACCGAACGGTTCGGTTCCAGGTGAATGTTTTAAGGGTATGTTGAAATATTTACTATTATTGTTGTTATTTCATTTTTACAGATAGTGCTGTATAAAAATACATCTAATATTCAAATCAAATATAATACCTGAATGAAACACATAATACTGGTTTAATTATTTATTGTTTAGAAGCAGCGTTAGCTAATAATGATGCTGATAGTGATGTTATATAACGCTGAATGTTACAGTGCATGACACAATTTGTTGGACTCGCAGGGACATTTATTGCATGTCACAACCTTGTTTCCTGTTTACTTATCAGCAATAAAAGCAAAAAGGCCCAAAAAAAATCTCAAGAAAAACAATATGTGCATCTTTTAGCAATTAAAACGTTATCTTAATCATCCAGCAGAGTCTAAGTTTCCAGGTTAAATGTCCTCAGTGGTTACAGCTCTACTTTGTTTCTCTTCAGGAAACAAACAGACCCGGAAGCAGCGTCACAACAAACAGACAGGTGAGTGTTTTTACTGGACTCATTCATTTTATAAATGTATAAATGTTAACAGTGTGTTTTATCTTTCAGCAAAGGTGAAGGTGTACTCAAAGGTTACCGCTGAAACCTTTGGAGCTGATCGAGACCTACTGGAGAGAGTGAAGAGTATGACTCAATCAGTTACCGTGAAAACCACCAGAGACCTGCAGGAAAGCCACGTCGTTATCATCTTCTGTCCAATCATGTCTCGTGTTGGATCCGATGTGGAGGCAGCCATGACAGACATTACAGGTGAAGGAAAGACTTGTTGTTTGTAACTTGACTGAAATGTGTGCAGCTCAGACATCATGTTCAGATCAGATTGTGTAGATCAACACTCAGAAACAGAGTTCATGTTGAGTCTGAAGCTTCTTTCAGTCAGGATGAACATCACAGGGGGAGCTGGGGAATGAAATGAGTGAACCATGAATCTGGTCTGTAATAGAGATGGACATTCAGCAGTACACAGCAGCACCAACCTGTAGCTGACATTACAGCAGCACATCAGATCAGCTTCATGGAGTCTTGCTCTCCTCATGCTTTTATTTGTTTCTGTCATCAGGTGGATGTGTTGGTGTTAGCATGTTTCTCACCCAGCATCAGCTGATTGGTTAAGCCCCAGCAACCCTCTAATGTTTAATCCAATGTAATTAATGACGTCAACAGTGTTTGTTCATAGATCATTTCTGCCTACAGTCACACAATTTTGCTACAATTTGGGGGTTTTTTTTAAAGAAGAATTTACAACAAAAACCCTCTTTAATGTCAAAGTGAAAATAGATTTCTACAAAGTAATGTCAGTTCATTAAAATATACAGTCAAGCCCGAAATTATTCATACCCCTTTTGGACATGCCACTTTTTGTTCAAATGTAAATAAAAGCTGACTGAAATATTTTTTTTACCACAATGATGCCTTTTGTACATCGTCGTTTTATCTTCTTGGAGACGCCTGTGTCACTTCCGGTCAAAAAACAACTTGCTGGTTGAATAAAAGTAACTTTAAGTCAAAATTTGCCAGGGGTATGAATAATTTCGGGCTTGACTGTATATAATGTAAAGTAAGTGATTGCAATAAATACTAAATTAAATACTCACCCCCTTTTAAAGTGACTGACCTCATTCAATAGAGGTCCAGCCAGATGGTGCTAATATTCTCACAAATCACCTGAGTGCAGGTAATATGTCAAGTGATTATAGTATAAAGACAGCTGTGTCACTGGTTAATCAGTATAAGGATCGACCAATAATCGGCATGGCCAATAATATTGGCCGATATTCGGCATTTTTATGATAATTGGCCGTTTTTTCCACCGATAACCGATAAAATAAGTTAATTTTAAAACGTGCTCCTTTGGCTCTTATGCAGCCGTCTCTCTCTGCCTGAAGTCACCACTCTTGGCTGTGTAACAATGTCCGAGGAGAGGAGAGGAGAGGAGAGGAGAGGAGAGCTCAGTGAAGCAGCAGTGTGGTGTTTGAAGGCATCAGAAAATGTTGAAGTTGCAATAAAAATACTCTATAGTGAAGTTTTAAAGACACCACAACCTTATTATGATCAGTTACCTGCCTATATTCACAAAGTGCGACACGATTTTGCAAATAGCTTAAATGAAACGCTTCTAAAAATAGCAACATATGGGTACAGCAAGTAGCCTACAGAATAAGAGCTGAACCTGATGAATTTAAGAGATCTCTGCACTTTTTGTTTTTATAAAATAAAACTATTGCTTGAACCATTTCAACCAAGATCAGAGTTTGTGTTATTCTACAAAAGTTTAACGTCTTTTTATCACAGATTTTCACAGTGTACAAAAACAAAAAAACAGTAAACTGTATTCAGTCTAATCCCAAGTGTGTTATTCTACATTTTGACACCAAAATTCAAATTTCTACTGCAAATTAATATCGGTCCTATATATCGGTTATCGGTTTCCTTGATTACTAATAATCAGTATTGGCCCTTAAAAAACCATATGGGTCGATCCCTACACTGAACATCAGCCGTCATCACAAACTGAGTGAATGTGCAAGAATTAGACTGGTGAGGGAGCCACCAACAGAGACTGATCTGAAGGAGTTAAAAGCTTCAGCAGCACTTGGTCATTTTGGTACACAATACATGGGGCTTGATGTAGATGCAGGGGGTTAATCTCCTCCTCCTCTGGCTCACTGTCTTCCTTCTCGGAGGCAGAGGTATCTGTGTCACTCTCATCACCACAAACACTGCATGCCAGCACCTCACTGTGAAGCTTGGTGGTGCAGCATCATGCAGTGGGGAAGCTTCTCAGCAGCAAGACCTGGAAGGCTGGTAAAGATAGAGAGGAAAATGAATACAGCAAAATATAGCTAGAGAAATCCTGAAGGACGATCTGATTCAGTCTGCAAGAGAACTGCAGCATGGGAGAAGATGTATTTTCCAGAAAGGCAATGACCTGAAATATACAGTGAAAGCTACACAGAAATGGTTTAAAGACAACAAGGTGAATGTTCTGGAGGGGCCAAGTCAAAGCCCAGACCTCAATCCAATAGAGAATTTGTGGCTGGACTTGAAGTGCTGTTCATGTCTGATCCCCATGCAACCTGACAGAGCTAGAGCAGTTTTTTCAAAGAATTAAGTAAAATTGCAGTGTCCAGATGTGTAAGCTTGATTAAGACCTATCCACCCAGACTGTTGGTCTGTTAGAAACTGCATCCTTTCCAGTGACGTGCGGTCAGGGGAGGCAGGTGAGGCCAGGCCTCACCTGTTATCATGGAAAAAGACTTAAAAATGAAAAAAATAATAAATGGTTATATTTGTCCAGTGATTTGCACTATAAGGTTATTTTCTATCTAACTTTACCAGTTTCGGATTATTTTTAATTCAAAATCGCTGAATGTTCACATGTACTGATCAAACACTGAAAAGAGACGCGCAGTGAGGCAGCAGCGAGACGAGCCTCACCATGGATGGAGCAATGACTCGGTTTACTGCGCTGGCATGCTATGCAGTGAGACAGTACAGCTGTACAGCTGTCTCTCTGTATGTCGCTATCAACATGTTCAAACACTTTTACTATATGAACCAAATGTCCATAGTTTAGCTGATGATATAATGTACAGTGTGTAGTATAGTGTGTAGTAGTGTGTACAGTGTCTGTAGCGTGTTTCGTGTGCTGAGCCGAACCCTAACCCAAAAAACAGCTGCAGAAAGTCACTAAGTGAGGCACGCAGTTCTCCGGCCTCATGGCAGGGGGCGCTGCTGATCCCAGTGATTCTTATTACGACTCATTAGCTGCAGAATAAGTGACAGTAAGCTACAACTACAGTGAGCAAGTCGGCAAGTCATCTGTTTTTTTCCTTTCTTGTCTGGCCTTTTTTCAGTATGGAGGATTACATTACATTACAGCAAAATTACGTTTTTTTATATTAAATGTGTTTTTTTGTGTGCTACAGTTTGTATGTGTAAAGAAAACTGATATGAGATTTTAAACATAACCTGTTAACTGCTGCCAATCAAATGGTGAATAAGCTACTCTGTAGGGTTCATATGTTTGTAAATCTGATTGTGATGAAGTCAGTGCCTCACCAGACATGAACCTCACCGCTCGTCACTGATCCTTTCCTACTACTCTACTAACTCTGACGTCATTTAAAGTATGTAGTGTGTTTAACTGTGTAGTGATTTAGAGTATGTGAGAAGTTCCTGGATGGTTTACTAGATTCTCCAGAAATGCAGAGTATGCTACTGTGACCGGAAGATAAACAAGGATACAGATAGAGACTCCTCTGAAACCACACACGACGCAGAACTTCAAAATCTGGTCCTTTAGTGTGTAGTATGTGGTTTCGAACACAGCCTCAGTGCTGTGATTGCAGCCAGAGCTGTATCTACTAAATACTGACGCGAGGGTGGATATTTATGCAATCACTTATTCTACATTATATATTTTTAATTAATTTACATTACTTTGTAGAAATCTGTTTTCACTCTGACATTTTTTAAAGGCCAAATTATATTGACCATGATTCAATTCATAAAAGCAACAAAAGGGGAAAACTTCCAAGGGTTTGAATACTTTTTATTGGCAGTGTATACCAAACTGTTCTGTGAACAGTATCTCTTTATACTGAACAGCAGAGGTCTTCAACAGGGGGTACTTCAGGGGGGTCGTGAAAGTTTTGGTTGATTAGACTTTTTTTTTTTATATTCCCCCTAACCCTGTCTGCAGGTTGGGATGTCTGGTATTATTTGAATATCTTAGTATTGAATGCACAATAACAAGGTACATTTATACATGGCACTATAGGACCAGTTTAATATAAAACACAATTTTATACAATATATATCAGTTTGGTGGTCCTTGGCCGGGAAAACGTTGAAGACCCCTGATGTACAGTATGGGGAGGCAGGTCTGTGATGCCTCCTAAATGTAATGAAATAAACTGAGGAGAGAATAAGTGAATGAAGTGATGAATGAGTCAGAGTCACTAACAAACAGTCCTGTCCTGGTTTTATTTGAACGTTCTCCTGCAGATTCCTCTGTACAGGAAGTCTCATGTTCTTCTTCTCTGGTGTTTCAGCCTCCTGTGGTCAGAAACCTGTGATCCTGGTGCTGATGCATCACACATTTGATGTTGATTATTTAACTAAAGGAAGAAGATGGTCTGACGTGTATAACAACGTTGTGTTGGAGGTTCACGTCCTTTTCCACGAGACGAAGAACGGATTACTGACGTGTCCAAAGAATGATCAGGCAGCCAATCAAATACTGGAAGAGTTAAAGAAACACTGGGAAAAAAGATCATGTTCACTGCAGTAACGGATGCATTTGGAGTCACAAGAATAAAATAAAGAAAGTAACAACATCATTACAGTTAATACTTTACTTATATAAGCAAACACACACATTAACATTTATCCTCCATGATTCTAGTCATAATTGTATGAATGCATGCACTGTGGTTGCAGATAACCAATAATCACAGATTATGATCATTTAGTAACTAAATAACCCTAAAAAATGTTTCTCAGAAATATGATGGAAAACAGAGGAAAGATGTCTTTTTGTCGTGAGAAAGTACGGAGCCCCTCTGGTGACATGGTCAAAAATAAATAAATTGTGGCCACAATATAGCTATAACGTGCATACAAAATATTAATTTGTGGCTAGATCACCATGCTAACTTATGCTGCAGACCTAACCTGGTCCGGACCGAATTCTGTTCAGTTTCAGCTTGAAATCATCTTAAAAAGCTTTTTCACTGATCATCTCCTTTGGAAGTAGCATCATGTGTGTCAGACTCTCAGCTGAGTGAAAACATAGTTATATGAATCTCAGCAGTTACAGTAGCACTACTGTATGTATCACGTTACCATGGTAACTTTTAGCCTATCGGTGATCAGAATCTAGTTGTATTGATTTGCAGGTTGTTGCTCTGACTGAACTACTGAATGTGTCTCAATAAAATCACAGAAGATTAAAAGTTCACTATATAATTGATCAGTCTGATGAAATGTGCTATAATTCCTTTAAACCATGATGTTAACACTTTGATGTTTTATGCTTGGTCCTGATTTGCTGAAGTCCGTTTTACACACTGCTATAGTACAGCTAATAGAACCCTGATTAGAAAAGTGCGCAATCCTTTACCACAGATAATATCTGATCTAAAAATCATTCCACTTTGATCTGCCAAAGACTAAAGTGATTTCATAGAACAGTGTCAGATCTTGTCAGAGTGTGAGAACCCGTCGATGCAGCCATTAATGCATATCCCATATGGCTTCAGTTTGTCATGAGTCTATGTACCACACAAAGTTAGGTCCCTGAGCAAAATATTGCCTCCTTCTGAGACGCCTGATCTGGCGAACTTGGGAACTGATGGGGTCCAGAAGAGAGAGGAGGATCCTGACGTCGTCTTTTCTGATAGAAATACTGTGTTGTTTACACTTTATAAACATCCACTGGTAACCGTGATCCTTTCCAGGGCCTTGCAGTTGGTCAGCAATGAAATCTATCCCGGCATCCAAGTCGTACGGTTGCCTGTAAAGTAACCTGGCTCTCAATATCCTGTTTAAATGTCTCTTGGTAATGATGGTTCCTTGCAATGCCAGACTTTTCAGAATGTCTTTGTAGCTCATTCCCAGTCTAAAATAAAACTCTATCATACTCTCCCTGTCCATCGTGTAGCTTTAGCCCCTCTAATGCCTCTACCTTAGACCTTAGAGAAGGTGCGCTCGATTTGCTTACCCAGCTGTCCAGGAATGATATTAATATTATTAATTAAAATTTCATGTGCATGTTATAGGTATATTGTGGCCACAATTATTATTTTTTGACCATGTCAATGTGAAAGTAAAGTTTATTATTGTGATTCGTTTTATTTTCAGCCTGCAGATGATTCTGTCTGTAAATATACAAAAAGACTTCAAACATAATGATCCTCATAACTAATCATCCAATATCTTTAAAGCATAAAGAACTAACATGAACTATAGATTACAAGGAATAAAATAATTAGTTCATTTGTTTTATTAGATTTGACAAGTCAGAAGTGAGCAGACTTTAGTGAAGTGTGACTTTAAAGTGTGTTTCATGTTGACTCAATAAAAAAGAGAACAGAATAATTTTCTTGTGATTTAAATGTATTTTGTTGTGATGTAGATCTGTGGTGACTCTTCAGTTAAAGATTGTGACAACCCGGATAAAACTCCCGTCCACGCCGGAAACTGGACGCTCCTCGCTGGAAATCAGACTCCGGGAGTCGGAAGGAGAGAGAGACGGTGGAGCAGTGGAGACCGGGTAGTCTGAGCAGAAGCTCTGTGTGCGACTATACAGGCGAAGTTAATGTAGTTTAGTTTTTAAATTCCCGTTCTCCGCAGTTCAGCAGCTGACACCATACTCGCCTCATCACGCCATAGATCTTTCTCAACTGGATACACAACAAAACAAAAGGAGAACCGCGGTCATCATTCAGACCTCTTTCAGAACAAAAGCATCCATACACACACAACTTGTGACAACTTGTAAGTAGGCAGACGTTTTTGTTTTTTGTTTTACTTTTTTTTAATTGCCAAGTGAACTGCTTTATTTTCCATTTTGAAGAAGTGAATTGAACTGCCCATTTTTTGTTTTGTTTTATATAATATAAAAAAAAGAAATGTTGTTTCCTGTTTTCAGTACAAACTTGTGAATTGTATATGTCAGTGTGGTTTATTTTATTTCAAAGGGTGTATCTAAGAAAGGGTTCGTCCTTGTGTGGGGTTTGTAATATAAAATCTTACATGCCAGGAGAGAGACCTGGCTGGCACCTCAGTCCTTATTCAGTCTACCTAAAGAAAGAGAGAAAAAAACAAACTCAAACTGTGATGAAACAGTTGCAGGTGCACTGGAGTGGTTAAGAGTGCATGCCAAGTATGCAGCGAACCCTGGTTCAAATCCTGGCCAGAGCACCTTTTGCTGCATGTCACACCCCGTCTCTCTTTCCTGTCTAGCAACTATCAAATAAAGGTGTCTGTGCCTGGGGAAAAAACGTGTGGAGCCATCTGTCAGTCTAAGCACTAAAGATTAGACCATGCAAGAGACGAAGATAAAAATGAGTCTGACCTGATCAGAGAGATATCAAACATAGCTTATTTACCAAAGTCAATTGTTGGGTATATTTAGTCAGTTAATCACTTCCACGGTAAAGAAAAACTCTTTATGACTGCACAGCAGGTCAGGAATGTAGACGGGCATGTTTCCTTGTCAATGATCAAGAGATTCATTACCTTTCATTTTTGCTTTTGCTACTTATCCCTCTCTCACCCTCTTTGTCTTGAGGTTGCTCCACCTTATCTGTCCTCTGATATGAAAACTCTATGAAACTGGACCTCTCAAGGCCCACCAATAGAGCCACAGCTAATTTGGCACAATATGTTAGCTCCTTTTTGGAGGCTTATGGAATAGTAGACAGTGGAGACTTCAAAACCCCAACTCCAGACAGTATACTTTTTATCACCCCCACACCAATTGCAATCCAGGATAGATCTCTTCTCATTGGATCATAGGCTGCTTCCCTTAGTTAATTCCTATAACTTTGGAGTCATCTCAGATCATAGTGCAGTCGTGTTCTCACTTTGTTTCCCAGATAATGAGTCCTCTAGACGTATATGGAGGATGAACCGCCTTACAAACAGGGAGTTTGTTTCATTTTTATCTAATCAAATACAGTAGATTACTTTTTGGAAATAAATTATTCAACCAGTACCAGTAGGAGTAATCTATGCCATGAACGCCAACCTAAGAGGGCAAATAATCACTTTTACTGTGGGCCTGAACAGAAGGAAGGTGCAGCACCTAGAAAAGTTGATTTCCTCAATTAATGAATTAGATTAAATAACATGCAGCAGCACCTTCAGCAGATGTGTACAGAGAAAGGCTGAAATGGCAAACTGAATTAGACACTTTGTCCACAAATAGGGCAGAGGAACTTCATTTAGTTTCGTTATAACTGTTATGAAATTGGAGAGTGTGCGCACCAGTTACGACAGACAGAAACAGAAGCTTATATCTCAGAGGTGGAAACTACAAAAGACAAAACAACTGTATTCTAAAGGAGATTAATGATCAGTTTAAGACATTTTATGAGCACCTATACACATCAGAGGCTGTAAACAGTGTAGGAATGGAGCAGTCTATTAGTAATATTGAATTGTCTACCCTGAACACTGAACATAGGGAGGTCTTAGACAAAGATGTGTCAGTGGGGGAGATACAAAGGGCAATCAGTAAAATAAAAAGTGGTAAAGCTCCAGGCCTTCATGGGTTCCTCATTGAATTTTGCCTTAGATAAAGCTAAATCAGACTGACAGCACTGTGGTCCCCTCCCTATATCCTTAGCAGGGAGTATAAACTCAATAAAAATGTCCATTCTGCCTAAATTTACATTCTTATTTCAGACAATTCCAATATTTTTAGCTAATGCTTTTTAAGGACACTTTCCTGTGGAATAAAAGTACTGATTCAGTGTGTTGATCTGAAGTATTTCAAACAGTATTTACAGACCAAACTGACCCACAGCAGATGTTGAAGCTTGGTGTGTTTCAGTGCACCGCTGCAGCAGAGACACAGTATGAGCACAGATCTGCTCACAAACATCCACTAACTTTGTTGTTTTCACATTATAATAGAGAACGAAGTTCCAGCATCTTTGTAATAATAAAGACTCTCTAAAGAAATCACCTCTGTCATCCTGCTGCAGTTTAAGGGAAGATAGTCCTTTATTAGTATTTAAATGGCAGAGTGTTACAATGAGTCTTAGAGGTCATTTACACTAATATTTAGTGCTGTCCACCTGTAATCAGGTCACCTGAGATGCATGTTAATGTCATGTGTAAACGTGGTGTTAGATGATTGCATTACAGTATGTTTGCTTTGGATGGAGAACTTTTTTCCATGCTGGGACTTTTAAAGTGGACTTTGTGAGTACATGGAGGAATCCTCCCTCTGACTGAGAACATCTATAGACACGTACTTCTTGTTTTCTGTTTTGAATGATATCCAGCATTTCACAATGACCCTGTTTGTTGTGGTTGTGTTGTGCATGTATTTTGTGTTTTTATCAAATTTATTGCTAAAACAATAAAAACAAAGTTAAAAAAGTGGATGTCTTCAAGTTGTATTAAACTAATCACTTAATGTCAGCAGATAGAGATCACAAATGAATGAGGAAACCAAAATATCCTCCTGTCAGTTACTGGATTGTTGTTGTATTAGTTTAATTGTGGTCATATTTCAGCCAGAAAATCAACCTATTCAACAACTATGTTTTTGAGGAGCCACAGTGTTGAGATGAATACCACAATTTCAGAGACAGTTATCCATTAACTTCAGATTAACTTTCACTAACTTCTTGTCATGGCTGAGTTGAACAGGAGGAGCGCTTACAGTAAGCAAAACCTGTTTAAGGCACCTGGCTATTGTTGAAAGACAGACTTAAAAAAATGTGAGGCTATGAATGTCGGTGGATAGGGATCACAAATGAATGAGGAAACTAAGAGATCTTCCTGTCAGGAATGTGTGATAACACGCCTTATTGTTTTTCTGTAAAGTTTCTTTTGTATTCTTTTGGTCAGACTGTTCTCTGGAACTAAAAGACATGACAAATAAGAATGAGGAAATGATGTGAAGGCAGCCAGTTTGAAAAAACAGTCTCCTTCTTGCACGGTCATTCAGTTTGTGACGACGGCTCTGGGGCAGATTGACACATGTACTATGTTCCTTAATTTCTTAATGATGGATTTAACTGAACTCCAGATGATGTCTACCTTTCAATAATCATTTCTTGGAGTGTTCTTTTGTCTTCATGGTGTAATTATAGCAGGAATTCTAATGAACCAGTGACTGGACCTTCCACACACACAGATGTCTTTATACTATAATCACTTGAGATACATTAACTGCACTCAGGTGATCTCCATTTCACTAATTGTGAGAATACTAACGTTTACATTATACATTTTAATTAATTGACATTACTTTGTAAATATTTGTTTTTAGTTTGACATTAAATATGTACTTTTAAATTAGGGTTAGGGTTAGGGTTAACAAAAAGCCAAATTATATTGATCATAATTTCATTTATAAAAGCAACAAAGGGGGAAAACATCCAAGGGGGGGTGAATACTTCTTATAGGCAGTGTAGATTAAAAAAATATCTCCACAGGTCCAGTTATTACCAAATTATATGTAGATCATCATCAGACCAACCTTATCTATGTTGCATAAAGGGTGTTTCTCCTCTATAAATATTGGATATTGGTCAGGATCTGTGTATCTGTCAGGGGGCCTAACTGCAGGTCTATCTCCTTGGTGCTTAGCTCTTCCTCTGCTTTCTGCTCCTCCTATTATTCACTGCAATATTGAGACTTCTTATGAACACACTCTTTTGCTCTACTTCCTGCTGTATCTTAGCATGGACCCCTTAACTTCCTCTAAACTGTGTCCAAGTCTCTGCTCCTTTCTGCCTTCTGCCTGTGCCTCAACTACTGCACCATCTGCAAAAAACTTACCAAATTCCTGATCAATCTCTTCCTCCATCTCCTGAATCCTGGTTTATGCTAACTCATGTTCTAAATCTGCCATGTTCCCATTTTCTTTCTGCATAGCAATTACTTTTTTTGTTGCAGACCTGCAGATCTGTCTTGCATTTTCTATAATTCATACCTTCATCTTTGGATAACTTTAATTTATGTAGTTCTTTTTCTTCTTTATTGTTAGTCTTTTGTTGTCCTCACATGTGGTCCTTTTTTAGCAAGATGTATGTTAGTGTGTATTTGTGTATTTTTGTGGTTATGTACGGCGCTTTAACGCAGCATGCAATGTACGAGTTTAAGCTAAGCTAACTGCGCAGGGATAGTTTCTCGTTCAACTGCTGTTTTCCGCTGTCCCTTAAACGTGTGTGTGAGAGATTAATAAAGTGACTGTACTGATATTAATGTTGTTACACACAGAGAATAACACCCCCCCCCCCACACACACACACACACACACACACTGTCAAGGCAAGACAACAGTTTTCCTCGTCTCCTTAATTCTATAAACTGTACATGTAGCCGGTCTGTCTTGACACTGGAAAAAAACACAGATGTTTTTCCAGTGTCAAGACAGACCAGCTACATGTACAGTTATATAGTTCCAGAAATATGCTAATATTAAAATTTCAGATTACAAATGTTTCTAAGATATGTGCATTAATGTCAAGTTAAATAAGTGATTACCTTATAATTAACTATGTGGTCAAGAAGGTTCAAAATCTGACTTATGCAATAACTAGGGACAGGTGTTATGAATTAGCATTAGACATGATAATAATAATAATAAGTGGTTTATAGCAAGAAATCCATTGTACATATCATATTTATACACATATCAGACATCATCAGCCAGAACACAAACAGTTCTTGTTTTTATGACGTGCAAGGCATTTGCACGCAATGGTCTATCTGTCACACATCTACCTTTCTCTTTTCTTTCTCTCTTTTTTGCATTCTGTTTCTGAGTGCCTCACCCAAAATGACTTTGCACAAACCATCCTATTATAACACTACTATAACACCAACATCAGCCAACCAACCACTGCAAGTGAGGGCAAAAACCCCAGGCAAGTCATTGTCAATTAGTAGTTAGCGTCATTCCATTCATCACGTTTGCTGAGAAATTCCCTCATCACCCCCTACTTTCCTTGCAATGATCATACACATATACATGCATTAACATTGCATTTTTAAGATAATTTTCAAAGGTAACATAAACATGGCAAAACATCTCAAATTTACACTTGCCTACATTGTCTCCTGCAAAGCATCTGCTAATGTTCAGGAGGCTTCTTTATTGAGTATGTTACGTTGTAGATGTGTAAAATTTTAAGTAAATTGGACTCATGAAGTGTGAGAAATGGCCTTTCAAATCTTTACATTTTTTGACTAAAAATACCCCAGTGGCCTTATGGTGGTGTGATAATTAATAAACTGTGATTGCTGTCACATAATCTTCTCATTCTTATCTGTCATGTCCTTTAGTTCCAGAGAACAGTCTGTCCTACAAAAGAGAAACTTGTCAGTGGGAACAATGTGTTTTGGAAGAACAAAAACAAAGATGTGTTATCACATGTTCCATTGACTGACTGAAGATCTTTTAGTGTCTGGTGCTTATGAAAGAGGTTTTGACGCCAGAGCATTCATCACTAAACAGGTAATACTGCTGCTACTAGTTGTTATGTAAGGAGAGCCAGACAAGAAAACATAAAAACACACATTAAAAAAAGAAACCTGATGCTCAATGGAAAAACATTGAAGAGGGCATGACCTCCATTCCCATACAAGCACTGATAGCCGACAGTAACCTGCAGGACCTTATAAACAACATAGAAAATTCATGGATCAAGCTGACTCTTAAAATATGGAAAACAGTAACAACAGAATACAAATTAGAAGAAGACATTGTGATCCTTAAGTGGTGTGCATATGATACACAGTTTGCTCCAAATAAATTAGATACGAGATTCAAGGAATGGACAAATAAAGGACTAACGGCTTTATGTAAGATAATAGAGGAACATACAATAGATGGCTCAAACAAAGATAGAGGTATTATCTCAGGTCTATATAAAGGGCTTATAAGCATGAAAGCACATTCAACCCTATATATTAAAACAAAATGGGAAATGGAGGGAGGAACAGATCTGACGGAGGAAGTGTGGGTAACAATCTGGGAATATCAATGGAAATGTAGTAGTTCACAGAGTTGGAGAGAGTTTGGCCGGAAAAGCCTGATAAGATATTTTATTACACCCTACCAAAACTCCCACTACAAAAGGTAACTCCCCGGCTTGCTGGAGAAACTGTGGGAATACAAATGCAAATCATTATCATGTTTTTTGGGACTGTCGGGTTATTAAAACTTATTGGAAGGGAATACATAGTGCAATATAAGAAGCTTTTGGGAGTCACCTGCCTCTGGAAAGTAAAGCTCTGTCTCTCTTTGGCCATCCTTCAGGCATGAGTCCAAAAAAATAAATATCTGTTTAATATTCTGTTAGTGGCAGGCAAAAAGGCCCTCATGAGAAAATGGCTTTCACAGGAGAACCCAACATTGAACATATGGCTGGACATCCCAATGGACATATACAGGATGGAGAGATTAACTGCAGATGTGAATTACAAAAAGGACTTGTTTGTTTCATGGTGGAAGAAATGGATGGACTATAACACCACACAGGCCAGACTGACTCTGTTAACTCTGGATAATATGCTGTGTGTAGCAATAACCATACCTCACCATACCTTTTTCTTTTATTTTATTCCTAAAAAAAAAGGACATTCATGCTGATGCTCTGTGCCTAATGATTGAAATGGATGTACATGTTACACATGTTGCTGAAGGTCAATAAAAAAGTAAACTATTAAAAAAAAGTACAGAAAAATAGAAAGAGAATAGAAAGGTAATAAAAAGCTTGACAAAAATAGAGCATACAATATGAGGGTGCAGCATAAAATAATGATTTGCATTAAAATCATGTGGTGACCTTTAACTTTTGTCACCCTTCGAGTGGATGAGAATGAATTAAAGAACAAGTCGAAGTTCTCTTTAGTTTTCTTTATTACCAATTATCAATTAGAACCCTGCCTAGGTCAGTGGAGACAGACCTTTGTCAATTTGAGGCTGAAGTGTCCCTGTCCAATGGAGCCTCATTCTGTCTCCTGTCTCTGCGTGCTCTCTGTTTGCCCAATCTTTTTATACTGAAGTTACACCCCACAAATGCATACGTCCTAAGCATAAACACTCGGCTTTTCATCCTTAAAAGGGCACAATCTATACTTGTTTATATTCCAAATTCCAATGCCTTTACCATTTGACAACCTCAATTATTAATGACCATTATACAGGATGGTACCAGTTCTCATATGAAGACACTGACTGTTATATAAACTATACTTTAAGGCCTACACACAGAGACAGAACTTTAGCTTAGAAATGCTTAGAAATGCATAGATCTGTAGCAGAAAATACACTACATATTCCCCCCTTGGAAGCTTTTGAGCGTCCATAAAAGAATAAACCTAATATCACTGCTACAGGGGCATAATACAAGACAACATAAGTATCCAAATTAACCTTAGCTGCTAACAAACATCTGCTAAAAGTGACCATAAGTGAATGCGTAGACTACTCTATTAATACTAGCAATCTTCAATGAGCAATCAGTGTAATATTTCTCTAATAATCAACTCATATAATACTTGAATACAAAAGAAATCTTTTAACTTTAGCTTCATTTGACTCTCAAATAATCAAAAGTAGACTCATATGAATTAATAAAAAGATATGAATTAATAATATCATGTCAAACATTCTTTGCTTTTAGCATTGATCAATTATCATCAATAGTAAGAACTGATGGAATACATCTTACACTTAATCAACACCTCATACACTGTCACAATATAATCATCGGAGGTCACCTTGTAACCTCATTTTCAATAGTCCAATGTCCTCAAAACAAAAATTCTTTTATGGAAAACTGTATCTTCATTGCTTTTGCTTAGGATCAGAGGTCACTAGCACTTGACCTTCTCGTTGGAGGTCAGTGGTTCTTACTGCCTCGGGCCATAAAGATAGAAGAAAGAGGGGAGAGAGAGAGATAGAAATAAAAGGGTGACAAATCTTGCAGCTCCCTCGTCCTTTCTCCTTTAACTGTAGTCTTTGAACCGAATCGGGACTCGGATCTCCCGAACCGCCTGGGACTTCTTAGTTTTCTGTTTGAAAACTGCTTTCTGGAGGCTGTATGAGAGACCTTCTGGCTCTCTGGACAATCTGGCGTTGACTTTCCTGCTGGTTGTGGCCTTGGCTGTTCTGGAGCATCTCGGAAGTCGACGGTGTTGAATCGAGCATGGCTCTCTGGATTGTCGCGGTTTGCCATATCTCCTGATGGCTTGCTCTCCATCTTCGGTCTTTGTGGAGGATCTACGTCTTCCTCCTCGTCGTCCTTTGGTGCTTTGATGCAGTGGTTGACGTGGAACCAGGTAGGTGATCCCCTCATCTGGATCGCCTTATCCCCTGGTAGGATGGTGATAGAAGAACCCTTTGTTCCTCTTTCTCGGTCTGCTCCTGTTTTTGGATGACATAAACAGAAATACTCCTTCGGAAGTTAGACATATATTTCACATATGCTTTCAAATCGTCTTCTAACAGGGATAAACTTGGGCCTTTCCCACTAGCGCGCAATCTAGGCGTCGTCATGCAATGGCCTATAGCTAACTCAAATGGCGTCATATGTAACTCACGAAGCTCACTAGATCGGCAAGCCATTAGCGCAAGCGGAAGCGCTTCTATCCAATTAAGTCCCGTATGCTGACAGATCTTAATAAGACGGTTTTTAATAACTCCATTCATTCTTTCACAAATACCTTGACTTTGTGGATGGTACACAGCTCCAAGACGCTGCTTAATGCCTAGCTTTTGCAAAATAAGCTTTACTGTTTTGTCAACAAATTCTCTACCGTTATCTGATGAAATCCTATCTGGTAGGCCCCATCGAGGTATTACCTCTCTGCAGAGAAACTTGGCTACCGATGAAGCATCTTTTCTTTTAGTAGGGCATGCTTCCACCCATCTGCTAAATCTATCCACAACTACCAGCATGTATCTCTTACCTCCTACTGGACGAATCATGTCCACATAGTCAATAACAAGTTCTCTCATAGGGCCGTTCGGAGTTGGAATGTGTCCTGGTGGGGTTAGTACACCTCTTCTGATGTTATTCTTCAAACAAATTGTGCATCTTCCTATGACATAATCAATCTGTTCTAGCAAAAAAGGTGCCCAAAAACCATACTCTCTTATAATTTTCCTTCTCACTTCCCCCCTCGCCGCATGGGCGAGTCCATGCGCGTCATTTATCAACAAACCCAATAAGTCTGGAGGTGCAACCACCAGGCCATCATGATTTCTCCACAGACCTGTGGCATCTTTACTTGCACCTCTAGCTAACCACAACTGTTTGTCCATTGTATTAGCTCCTTCTTGCATCAACACTATGTCTCTGAGTGTGATATTGTCTTCTAAGTCTACTACATGTGTGACCAGAAGGACTTTCTCTGTCCTATGTGCCCCAGCAGCTGCCTTTGCGGCTTCATCTGCTGCATTGTTACCTCGAGTAACTCTAGATGTATCCGATTTATGTGCTGCACATTTAGCTATAGCTATTTCTTTAGGTTTCATCACAGCATTTAACAGCTCCATAATTTGTGCATGATGCTGTATGGGGGAACCATCAGTCTTCTTAAAGCCACGTCCCTTCCATACTGCAGCAAAGAGATGACAAACTAAATGAGCATATGCAGAATCGGTGTATATTGTAACACGCTTACCTTCTGCCATTAGACAAGCTTGCGGTAAAGCAATCAATTCAGCGAGCTGTGCTGAACATGGCTGTGGAACAGCTTCAGCTTTCTCAGTTACAAAGTCAGAGCCTTCCGCTTTAACGATTGTATATCCTGCACTTAATTTATCTCCTGTTCTGTAACAAGACCCATCAGTCCAATATTCTAAATCTGGCTCCCGGAGTGGGAGTACTTGTAGGTCTGATCGAAGTTTAGAATATTTTCTGCTTCTACTAAACAATTATACGGCTCCCCATTATCAGGAGTCGGCAAAGTGTCGGCTAGGTTAATCGTATTACAACTGGCTAAAGTAACATCCTCTTGTTCTAAAAGTCTATGATAGTCTCTAATTCTAGGCATCGTCAAAGTGAACTTGCCATGGTTCAAGAGATTTCTCCGACTGTGGTGGGTCACAATTGTCAATGGATAGCCCATTGTAAGGCCTGATGCTTTCTCATACATTTTATAAACTCCTGTCAGAGCTCTATAGCATGGGGCAAGGCCCATCTCCACTTCTGAATAAGCAGAAGAATAATATGCAATAGGTTGGGGGCTAGTCCCCGTACCCGTGGGTTGAGCAAGAACAGCACAGGCATGTTTGCCCTCAGGAGATGACGAGACATACATCACAAAATTCTTAGAATAATCAGGCAATGTCAATGCTGGTGCCTCTAACAATTTCTGTTTAATCGTTCCAAATGCCAGGTGACCTTCTCGTGTCCAAGTGAGATTACAATGCAATTGACCGCTTCCCGTGTCTTTGATCATAGCTCTCAGAGGCCCTGTAAATTCTGTGTAATTCTCAATCCATGCAGAACTATAACCTGTAATCCCCAAGAATTTCATCATTTCTCTGACTGTCCTTGGTCTAGGCGCTTTCCTTATAGCTTCTGAATGTCAGAAATGCTTCGGTGTTGTATTGGGACCACAAGCTCTCTTGAACCTGTTCTAACATTTCTTCCATGAAGTTCCTGTCAGGTGTGACAGACAACATTGACTCATTTGTCATTTGTACAGTCCGTGGTTGACCAACTTCTTGTGCTTAGATCATAATTTGATGAATTGCTGATCTTTACTTATCCAGACAGCTGGGTTTTCTTTTGTCGTTACAAAGATGGCCTCTTCTGATTCTGCCATCATTGCCCCAATATGCTTCTGTTCAGAATCTTCAGCAATCATTAGAGTCACACGAGGAATGCTTCCCTCGATCTTATGTTCCTGATTCAAATAAACATCGTTATTTATCTTCATTGCAGCACCTTGTCGGCCCAAGATTATACATCCTGAATTGAGTTGAACTTGTTTCTCATCTGGATCTGCATTGGCGGGATCTTTGAAATACTGGAGCGTACAGTGTAGTGCATATTCTGGTATCCTAGCTCCCAGTAAGTTTACAGAGATGAACTTTTCCCACACTCTTGCTGGTTCAATCAGATCTTGACTGAGATTTCCAATCCAGTAGACCACTGGTGCTTCAGCTTCTGCTTTCATGGTCATTTGCTGATCATTTTCATGTGGCACTTCCACCAAACAGCCGTCTGGTGTGCATTTTATTGTACACTTCAATCTGCATAATGCATCTCTTCCAAGTAGTCCAATGGGGGTTTGTTCTGAAACAAGAATGGGTATTGTAGTTTTTTTTTTTCTTGTAGCGGAGCTCCACAGGTTTTGTGGAAGGTATCAGCTGCTTTTTTCCCTCAAATCCGATTGTCCGAACGTACTTGCCAGACATAGGAAGGTGTGTAGCATCATGATGCTGGATACAGGTAAAAGTAGCTCCGCAATCTGCCATCAGTTTCAATGCACGATTGTTTACTTTTACCCAAATTGTTGGATCATTTTCCTGTTTAGACACCACCAGCTGACACCCCCCTTTCGGGTTCTCTGGGCACCCCTAGAATCCTAGTTTTCTGCGTGTCTCTTGATCTTGCTCTTTCTGGGCATGTTCTGTCTTGCGGTGCAGTTCTTTTCTGTTCTGCTTTGTATGTATTGACGAGCACTTGCAATGTTTTTATCACTTCTGGATCGAAGGTACCCTCTGGCGGCCAGGGCTGGTCAATTTCTGCCCATCTTTTATTAAATATTTTAGATATTTTATCAATTCCCTTCACGAGGGGATTATTTTTTCTCTACCATCTCCACTGGGGTGGTTGCCTTTGCTGTACCTGCGCCCATTGCCACACACAGATTTTTATTTCTGAATTTCTTTATCATTTGTATGGGAAATTGGAAAGCGAAAGGTTCTGAACTTTTTATTTCACACAGTGACCTTGTTGTAAATACTGAGCAATCCCCAAATTAGATAACAGACCACTTTTTCCAAAAATTGTTTATTCAAACACACTTTTTGTAAACCTCAACAGACGATAATCCAACTAACTTTTCTTTGACTTTATTTACTTCAACCACACTTTTTAACTTTATTTTATTTATTCGTATGATTGAATCAAATGCTGCTCAGATTATGCACAAATCAGAAGTTGTCACAAATCAAAACTACTCATGTGTATTATAGTAAGATCAGTGCGAGTTGTGATATAATCCTGTTATACACAAGGCATGTGTACCATGTACAAATATATGTAAATATAAATTTGAATCCAACCGTATTATTAATATATAAAAAGATGAATTTTAATGTTAATGAAGAAGGGCAATGGACACCAGTGTAGTTTACTTAACTAACCAATTAAATTAAAGGTATGTACTCAAGTATGTGTCTGGTATCGTTGGAAAGGTAACACTCTCAGGATTCTTGTAAAAGTGTCTGTGTGATTCTGTGACTTACTGATAAAGAGTGGCAGAGGTCACAACGATGGGGTTATTTACTCGCCTATAGGTTTGCCTTTACAATGGCATGTGTACAAACATTATTATTATTATTACATATAACCATATTCGAAGAAGAACCAACCGTGTACCAAAATGCCGTGTGCGTAATGATATATGGTTCAACTCTTTTACGCACAGGGCGCACGCCGGTTACGCTTGGAGTTTGTTTATGGACAGCCAAACTTGATAGCTTAGTGTCATACACCGTTGGAAACCTCTGACTATTGGCTAAAAGGTTATCAACTTCATTTCACCGAATATTTCCATAGGCTAGAACAGCAGTCAATCAAAGCCATGTCGTCATTGTTGTCGGTCACATGTCCTCATTGGCTTTGGAGAGATGTACTGCCTAATCCTAAGCACTGATTGGCTTGTGAGTGGTGTCGTCAAAAGCAGAAGAGGCTCACGGTCATAAACATCTAGTCACGTGTACTCTGAGATGGACGTGCAGGTCAGGAAATGACGTAAACGGACCGTCTATAGTTTGTTATTTGTGTTATTACGTTACGTGTTGGACTAAATACATGTTGACATATTGAGGAAAGTATTTCGGTTTTATGGAAACGGATTTCATATTTCACAAGAATAGATATTTGGCGAGCTGTACAGAAAGTGCTGAGTCATAAGATGATCATTGTGGATAAAGGGAAGACTTTGAAGGCATGTAGCATTATAGCTTTTCTCACTTAGCTGAGTGGCTAGCCGAGCTAACCGCTAATACTATTACAGCTGTGAGCAACCATATAATTCGTGAGTGGTCTTGAATGAATCAGGAGAATCTAAGCTTTCCAACAATGTACGGCATGAATATACATATGTCTAAGGGTTGGTGTTTAAAACATTCAGAATAACGTGTCGCTACCTCTTAACATCCGTCCCTGTCCCTTAGACGGAACAGCATACATTAAGCGGTTAAGCTGGTTTTAAATTTATAATAAACAGCTCAGTGAAAGATGGTAAAAGTTCACTTCCACTATTAACAAATCCTGCGTACACAAATTAACCAATAATCAATTAATCATTTTCAATCAACTATCTTTTACACGCTATAAGCTAATAAACCAATGGCCAATATTAATAAACTAATAATAAATCAAGGTGCTATCATTAGCTGATCCGTTATTACTAGCTCAAAGGCCAATCATTAATCAAAATGCATCAAATTGGACAAATCAATTACTCATAAAAATCCAATCAATCAATCAATCAATCAATCAATTCGTCAATCAATCAATCAATCATTCGATCATCATCAATTAAAGCAACTAATTTATCAAACACTCAATCAATTAATCAGTTGTCAAACAATCAATCAATCAAACAAACAATCACTCAATTAATCAGTTTTCATCAATTAAAGCAATTAATCCCCCAATCAACCACTTCATACACCCATCAATCAATCACTCATCATCAATCAATCAACCTTGCTTACAATTACTTTCAGTCAAACAAGTCAATCACAGAAATCAATTAATCCACCACTCAGTCAATTGGTTACCAATCAATCAATCAAAGCAATGTAACCATAAACAAATAATTATCAATCAATCCTCACATCTGACAACCAACAAGTCAGTTTGTCATCAATCAATCACAACCATGAGTTCATCAACCAGGCAGTTTATCAATTAATCAATAAACCATCAATCCTCAGTTAATCATTCACACGACTAATTAAACCTCAATCATACAAACAATTAAAGAAATCAAAGTAACCAAACAAATAAACAACCAATAGAACACAACAAGTTTAGCAACAAGTATAATTCAACACACTAGCCGGCCATTCAATCAAACAATTTAAACAGTTCAATCATTCAACAATTAACCATTATCAGCTACTCTTATCAATCACTCTAATTAACTTAACAATTCAGACAATCAACCAATCAATCAAAGCAATTATCATTAACACAAAAATTAGAATAATTCAAAGAGTCAGTCTGTAGTCAAGTCAAAGTAATCAGTCACATTAAATATTACAAAGATCAATCTTCACCTATTTATGCAAAATTAACTTTTCTCTAGAATAAACAGCAGCTACTAAATTTACTATTACCCGAACTAATTAACACTCCATCAAACCTCTAAAAATATTTACACAATCCTACTGAACAGAATGTCCCATAATATACTAACAGCTTCTTCGCGGTAACATCCAAGTGTTTACAAACAACTGTTTTAATCTAATGATCAAGACAACCTTTCCAAAACATCCACTAAAGATAAGAATAATAATGTCTTATACCGTAATTATAAAAACAATCTTCAACAACATTTTTACAAGTAAGCTTATTTATAACCAAAGCAGCAAAAAGGAAAGAGAGAGGGAGAGAGAAAAATGTTCGTGTATGTGTGTGTATATGTTCCTGACTACTCTGTCTAGACAGAGCTCATCAATCACTCTTCTTAAGATTGTTCTTGTCTAATTGATTTATGATAAGTCCATACAACGGCTCATGCCTCGTCTTTTTATAGAGAAAGGAGGTGTTTATTTAACCATATAATCTTGGATAGAAAAGAATCAGAAAACGACAGAAAAACAGTCTTCCTGTGTCATGCAGCTGACTGCACCTCCGTCTATCACACGCAACTTTCCATCTGCGCTCTCTCTCTGCGCAGACCAGCGTCAGAGCATAGTTTGAGTTTCACGCCTCAAACCGTCTCAGGTTTACGGCTGACAGAGAGCAGAACGTCAGAACGGATGAGTTTTGTTGTGAAGTTAGGAACACAATCAATCCACACAACTTCAGCAAGGCGAATCGATGAAACAAGTTTAGTAAAACAGCCTTTCATATGCATGTGCGTGCTTGTGTACATTAAGGAAGAGGCACAGCTGCCTCCCTCTGTTTATGTTAAGGCGTGTGTGTGTGTGTGTGTGTGTATCAGAGAGGGAGAGATAGACTGAGCAGAAAAGGGAGGGGGAGAGACTTTTTATACACAGCAGAGAATTAACAGAACATTGATATCAATTAATAAAAATACGCAAACCTGCGTCGTCTTCAAACCTCAGTTTCATATATCTGCAGAAATCACCTGTCGTCTGCAGAAATCCTCACATTGTGTCTTCACAACACAAAATGAGAGAGAGAGATTAACTTCTATTAAACTTTACTCGAGTTATTTCTTCTTTAAAACATTAGGATCTCTTTAGTGTTGATCAGGCACAAATCCTTCCAAATTTGGGCATGCGACTTCATAAAACACAGTAATCACTTTACAATTTGCCTATAGGACTTTTGCCAAACTGCGCACGTTCTGACCTAAACTTAAATGCGACTTAATATAATTAATTCATCCATCACTTTGGTATCTAAACTACATGTCTTCAAACTGTTTATTTTCGGGTCTAAACTGCGCATTTATTTCATTAAAATACAACTTCAAACTAATTCATAGTTTCTCCTATGAATTTCTTCTCATTTCTCTCTCATATTTTCTCTTATTTCTCCATGTGCATATTAAAATCATTCATTACTTTATAGCCAGGACTAGACGTCAAAACCCTTTTCAAATGGGATCTTAGCGCCAGAACGATGCACATTTCCTCAAAAAAGTCTGCTTCTTTACTCAATAACTTCGAAGTGCACAATAAATAAATACAGTAGGCCCATATTACTTCACAAAATAAATTTAGATTTTCCAAATGTGAGAATTCTCTTTATATTCAATTTCCTTAACAAAATTTAGCTTTGGGACCCTTTATAAATTTAATGACAGGTCATTAATTCATTCTTCCTCCCTTACAGTTCTTAATTTGGTTGAAAACTCCATCGTCTTGATCGGGGAGAGAGAAAGAAACAGAGAAAAAGGTCACTCACCAATGTGTGGATCCAGCTGGCCAAGCTGTCAATCTCTTTGTCTGTCTCTCCTCCCGAATTCAAGACTCTGGACCTGTCTTCAGAACCACCCTGCTCGCAGCGCCATGATTTGTGGTGACCTTTAACTTTTGTCACCCTTCGAGTGGATGAGAATGAATTAAAGAACAAGTCGAAGTTCTCTTTAGTTTTCTTTATTACCAATTATCAATTAGAACCCTGCCTAGGTCAGTGGAGACAGACCTTTGTCAATTTGAGGCTGAAGTGTCCCTGTCCAATGGAGCCTCATTCTGTCTCCTGTCTCTGCGTGCTCTCTGTTTGCCCAATCTTTTTATACTGAAGTTACACCCCACAAATGCATACGTCCTAAGCATAAACACTCGGCTTTTCATCCTTAAAAGGGCACAATCTATACTTGTTTATATTCCAAATTCCAATGCCTTTACCATTTGACAACCTCAATTATTAATGACCATTATACAGGATGGTACCAGTTCTCATATGAAGACACTGACTGTTATATAAACTACACTTTAAGGCCTACACACAGAGACAGAACTTTAGCTTAGAATGCTTAGAAATGCATAGATCTGTAGCAGAAAATACACTACAATCATTAAAACGACATACAGTGCAAATGAAAGATTAAAGTGCTTTAAAAGAACTCAACCATAAGCACATGACGGTGGTGGTCAGAAGACTGGTAGGAGAACACAATTTCTTCCTGTAATTGCCTCACTCTGTTCCAAAAAAAAGTTAAAGCCAGTAAAATGTTTCCTGGACTGGATGATTCCTACAATATATGACTGTTATCTTCTGTAAACCATACTCATATGTTAATAATAATTACATTTAGATAGCACTTTATCTTGATATCAAAAATGCTTAGAATAGAATAGAAAGCCTGTCACTGTACAAGAATACACAACGTGCAGTGCTAC
Organism: Scomber colias; assembly: GCA_021039105.1. NCBI lineage: Eukaryota > Metazoa > Chordata > Actinopteri > Scombriformes > Scombridae > Scomber > Scomber colias. Next base: position 26,346 of record JAJDFG010001002.1, on the reverse strand, counting down.
ATCTGAAACAAATACTCAGTAGTCAATAACAACAAACTATAAAAAACAACCAGTATGACAGTCAAGATGAACAATCACACATGGGGGAATAACTAGTCTAAGAAAAAGGTGTAAAAACTAGAGAATGGTGTAAAAATGAATAAATAATAATAGTATTGTACATTAGGTAGTCTGAATATTGTACATTAAGACTGTAGGTTTAACAGCCTGACGGCTCATGGGTAAATGCTGTTTTCGAGTCTGTTTGTGCTTTTAAGGTGCTGTATCTCCTTCCAGAGGGAAGGAGAGATAACAGTTTGTGACCTGGGTGAGAACAGTCTTTAATGACTTTCTTTGCTCTGCTGAGGCACCAGGAGCTGGAGATCTCCTCTAGAGAAGACAGAGGGCAGTTGATGGTTCTCACCCTTTGGCTGAAAAGAAAGTTGACAGATGAGCTACTAACCTCACATTTAATTCATAAAAATGAAGAATATGTTATAACCAACCAGTGTGATGAGTATAAAGGTGTGTGTGGTTATACTGCAGCAGCCTGGTGTCATCAGCTGATTTAATAAACAGCGAGAGGTGTGTGTAAAGGCACTGTGCTCTGTGCAGCATCTCAGACTCTGTAAGAATCACCAACATTCATTAACAGATTAATACAAATGTTCAGATGCTTTTCTTGTTGATAAAATCACCAAGTGGCAGCAGAGCGGCTTTCTTCCAGCAGCAGACTTGGTTCAAAAAACTCATATGCATATTTTCACGTCTCCTCCGTCAGGTCACCATGCATGCATCTGCACACCACACAGACACCCTGATGATTTGTTTTTGTTTGTTTATCTTTTAATCACGATTTTGGTTCTCCTTTAAATGTTTTTGTTAAGTCTTGGAGTAACAATAACTTTTATACAGTCCACAGCAGCACTCTTATTGTAACTTTGATCGGTTACCTAAACTCAGTAATCTTAAAATATGAGACGGAGAACAGAAGTCGTCGAACAGAAAACTGGGATCTTTATTGCAGATATTCAATACAAACAGCAACAATAGACCAACGAACGGCAAAACAGCCCCGAGGCCCCGAGGCCCTTACAGACCCTTTATACCATTGCTTGCATATGGTGTTGTGCGTCATTGTGTACGTGCACCAGGTCAAGTTGACCTGGCATGTTCAGGCTAATTCTCAGTTCCTGGAACTCTATTCTTAAGTGTTGGTGGCCAAGATCTCCCTGGGAATATTAGACATGGTGAAAAACAACTCCTTATAAGGAGTTGATGGAATAAACATGGTAAGGCCTGTTGAGCAATCTTGGGCCATGTACTAACCTTTCACCTCTACTGGTGTTTTCCTCGTTCTCCTCTCTGATACACACAAATGTAGGATTCGCCTCTACACTCTCCAAGGTGCTGGCCCCCTGCCCAAACAAACATACACTGTGGAAGGCTCATTCTCATTTAATTTTTTTACAATTAATTCTCGTCTCTCGTCTCGTCTTGTCATCTCGTCATCCTCTTCCTCTTATTCTGGTCGGGTCTCGGGGGCAGCAGCCTAAGCAGGGAAGCCCAGACTTCCCTCTCCCCAGCCACTTCGTCCAGCTCTTCCCGGGGGATCCCGAGGCGTTCCCAGGCCAGCCGAGAGACATAGTCTCTCCAGTGTGCCTGAGCCGCCTCATCTGGCTCCTCTCGATGCGGAGGAGCAGCAGGTCTACTCCGAGCTCCTCCCGGATAACTGAGCTTCTCACCCTATCTCTACGGGAGAGCCCAGCCGGCCTACGGAGGAGGCTCATTTCGGCCGCTTGTACCCGCAATCTTGTCCTTTCGGTCACGACCCAAAGCTCATGACCATAGGTGAGGGTAGGAACCAAGACCGACTGGTAAATCCAGAGCTTTGCCTTTCGGCTCAGCTCTCTCTTCACCACAACGGATCTGTGCAGAGTCCGCATTACTGCAGACGCTGCACCGATCCACCTGTCAATCTCACACTCCATCCTTCCCTCACTCGAGAACAAGACCCCGAGGTACTGGAACTCCTCCACTTGGGGCAGGATCTCCTCCCCGACCCGGAGAGTGCACTCCACCCTTTTCTGGTTGAGGACCATGGACTTAGATTTGGAAGTGCTGGTTCTCATCCCGGCCGCTTCACACTCAGCAGCGAACCGATCCAGTGAGAGTTGGAGGTCACGGTCTGATGAAGCCAACAGGACCACATCATCCGCAAAAAGCAGTGACCCAATCCTGAGGTCACCAAACCGGACCCCCTCCACACCCTGACTGCTCCTAGAAATCCTGTCCATAAAGATTATGAACAGGATCAGTGACAAAGGGCAGCCCTGGCGGAGTCCAACCCTCACTGGAAACAAGTCCGACTTATTACCGGCAATGCGTACCAAGCTCTGGCACCGGTCATACAGGGAACGGACGGCCCTTATCAGGGGGTTCGGTACCCCGTATTCCCAGAGAACCCCCCACAGGACGCCCCAAGGGACATGATCGAATGCCTTCTCCAAGTCCACAAAACACATGTGGACTGGTTGGGCAAACTCCCATGCACCCTCAAGGATCCTGCAGAGGGTGTAGAGCTGGTCCACAGTTCCACGACCCGGACGAAAACCACATTGCTCCTCCTGAATCCGAGGTTCGACTATCCGACGGACCCTCCTCTCCAGCACCCCTGAATAGACCTTACCAGGGAGGCTGAGGAGTGTGATCCCTCTATAGTTGGAACACACCCTCCGGTCCCCCTTCTTAAAAAGAGGGACCACCACCCCAGTCTGCCAATCCAGAGGCACTGCCCCCGCTGTCCACGCGATGCTGCAGAGTCATGTCAACCATGACAGCCCCACAACATCCAGGGCTTTAAGGAACTTGGGGTGGATCTCTTCCATCCCCGGGGCCCTCCCACCGAGGAGCTTTTTGACCACCTCGGTGACCTCAGCCCCAGAGCCCACACCTGAGTCCCCAGGCCCTGCTTCCTTACCGGAAGGCGTGTCGGTGGGATTGAGGAGGTCTTCGAAGTATTCCTTCCACCGATCCACAACGCCGAGTCGAGGTCAGCAGCACACCGTCCCCACCGTACGCAGTGTTGACGGCACACTGCTTCCCCCTCCTGAGACGCCGGATGGCGGTCCAGAATCTCTTCGAAGCCGTCTGGAAGTCTTTTACCATGGCCTTGTCGAACTCCTCCCATGTCCAGGTTTTTGCCTCAGTGACCGTCTTAGCTGCGCTTTGCTTGGTCTGCCGGTATCTGTCTGCTGCCTCTGGAGTCCCACAGGCCAAAAAGGCCCTATAGGACTCCTTCTTCAGCTTGACGGCATCCCTCACCACCGGTGTCCACCAGCGGGTTTGGGGATTACCACCATGACAGGCACCGACCTCGCCTTAACAATGGAGGCATGGAACATGGCCCACTCGGACTCAATGTCCCCCGCCTCCTCCGGTACGTTGTTGAAGCTCTCCCGGAGGTGGGAGTTGAAACTGTCTCTGACAGGAGACTAAGCCAGACGTTCCCAGCAGACCCTCACAATACGTTTGGGTCTGCCAGGTCTAACCGGCATCCTCCCCCACCATTGTAGCCAACTCACCACCAGGTGGTGATCAGTTGACAGCTCCGCCCCTCTCTTCACCCAGGTGTCCAAGACATGCGGCCGCAAGTCCGACGACACGACTACAAAGTCAATCATGGAACCGCAGCCTAGGGTGTCCTGGTGCCAAGTGCACATATGGACCCCCTTATGCTTGAACATGGTGTTCGTTATGGACAATCTGTGACGAGCACAGAAGTCCAATAACAGAACACCGCTCGGGTTCAGATCGGGGGGGCCGTTCCTCCCAATCACACCCTTCCAGTTCTCACTGTCCCTACCAACGTGAACGTTGAAATCCCCAGGGGGAGTGTTTTCCAGCACCACCTCCAAGGAGTCCAAAAAGGCTGGATACTCTGAGCTGCTGTTTGGACCATAGGCACAAACAACAGTCAGGATCCGTCCCCCCACCCGAAGGTGGAGGGACGCTACCCTCTCATCTACCGGGGTAAACTCCAACATACAGGCACCAAGCCGGGGGGGAATAAGTATTGCCCTCCTGCCCGGCCCCTCTCACCAGTGGCAACTCCAGAGTGGAAGAGAGTCCAACCCCTCTGGAGGAGACTGGTTCCAGAGCCCTTGCTGTGCGTCGAGGTGAGGCCGACTATATCTAGCCGGAACTTCTCAACCTCGTGCACCAGCTCAGGCTCCTTCCCCACCAGAGAGGTGACGTTCCACGTCCCGAGAGCTAGCTTCTGCAGCCGAGGGTCGGACCACCAAGGTCCCCGCCTTCGGCTGCTGCCCAGCTCACACTGCACCCGACCCCTTTGGCCCCTCCCACTGGTGGTGGGTCTGTGGAAGCTGGCTGTGCCCTGCCGGGCCCCATGGGCGAAAGCCCGGCCACCAGGCGCTCGCCCCCGAGCCCCACCCGCAGGCCTGGCTCCAGGGGACACGCAAACCCCCCCCACCACGATAAGGTAGTAGCTCAGGGAGGGGTACAATTAATTCAACCTGATAAATATAATGACTAACCAATATGACATGTAATTTTTAATATGTTGATGTAATAGGCTACTTTTATTTTTTGTATGTTTCTGTACCGCTGCCTATCCCTGTGTGTGTAACAGGCAGAGGGGATCCAGTCCATTTAAACAGGAAAGACCAGGAATTTGACTTTTACTTTCTCTCCCTGCTTGCTCATAGCAGGACTTGACTAATGCAAAGTCAAGCTCCACTCTAGGGAACTTAGATCACCTGCTAAAACCAAGCTTTTAAATCTAAGTATTTTTTAATATATCTATTCTAGTTATACTGAATGCTCCTGGAAATATTCGTGTTTATAATATTTGAATTTATCATACTGCAGTGTTATACAAACATATAATGATCAGAAATGAATGACTCTGAAACCTGTTCCTGCTCAGTGTCTTCTCCCATTCCATTTAAATTCGCAGTGCGCTTACACATTGACAGATTGCTATTATAATATATAACTATGCCAAGTAGTAAGAGGGAATTCGCCGGAATGAGTTCGAAGTTGGGGGACATCCAACTTTGGATGATTAAATAGTATTGATTGGACCACTGCTCAGCTGATTTCATGAAGGTAAACACAGTGAAAGGCTGTGTGTAATGGCACTGCACTTTGTCATATATCACTCCTGCTGCCAGGATGTAATGAACTGAGGGGGAAGATTTTCATACAGCATAAAGCAGCTGTGGACAACAGACAACAGATCATCAATGCAGATGCACATAAAATTTTATTTTTTGTACAGATTGTGGTTAGAGAGTATTTAATTCAAATAACATATAATTAGTTATTATTACTGTAACAATTGTATTTTGTATGGCACCTTTCATACAAGAAATGCAGCTCAAGGAAATTACATGCACCAATTACATAACAAGAACAAGTATGAAACCTACATAAAAAAGAGTAGTAAATGAAATAAAGTAAAATAAAATTAAAACGATTTTTAAAACATTAAATAAAATATATGTAAAATCAAGATTGTATATACTCAGTGCCTTGGCCTCTGAGGTCATCAAACACAACAGAGCCTCTTTGTAAACAGGCACAGTCCCACCACCGTTTTTGATCATACCAAAGTAACACTTCAGCTACCCCAGAACGTCATCTATAATGTGTAATCTAGGTTTTCTGTGCCGGGCAAAACCCAAAGTTGTCCTGGAAACAACCACCAGAAAGCTAGTTAAAGCTTAAAGTGAATACATACATTTTTAGCTTCCTTTGAAAAATACTTAGTGGGCTGCTTCCCTGATATATATCAGTAGTGTGTTCCATAGTTTTGGGGCGTAATTGACCAAGGCTGTATCCCTGATTTTCTTTCATCCAGCAGCAGATGATCACAGTGATCTTGAAGGCAAATAGTAAATGAGGGAGTTAACCATATAGCTTGGTCCTAGCCCATCAAGGGTTTGTATCTAGATAGGAGGACCTGAAAGTCAATTCTAAAATCTTACAGGAAGTTAAAACTGGACTGATGTCTTCTTTCCTCGTCCTCTTGTTATTCAATCAATCAATCAATCAGACTTTATTTCTATAGCAGGTTTCATATATACCAATGCAATACAAAGTGATTTACATAATAAACAAACAAAGACAGATGAAGTTAAGCTTTGATTTATATGATCTTTTATGAAAATGTTCTGGGGAGAAGTGTTGTTCCAATGTCTTAGGAGAACAAACTTGAAAGAATAAAACTTATTTTTTATGTATTATTATAATTAGTGAATGTACAGATTTCTGATCCACACTCTTGTAAGGGGCACAGTGGGATAATACTCCTCTACTAATTACTTGTGCTCTCTCTCCTTATGCCTCATAGGTCAACTAGTGAGCCATGAGGCACATGTTTTCAATTGGCCTAATCAGTGGACTATCAGCGTCTTCAAAAGGATTTTGCCAGTGTGTCAAGATCTCAGAGTATGGGTGGCAGAGCTGCAAGACTTTCTTCTATGTGGTATTGTACTTTATTTTATTTGTATTTAAAGGTTTGGAAATCAGGGTGTAAATTCTGATCTGGCTATGTGGTACTTCTGTGTCAGGGATTCTGCAATTTAGGAATATTGAGTGGCAGAGAGAATTCCTCTGGTACTGTTGTTTTAATATGTGAGATGTGGGAAATAAGCCTAGCCCCTCATCCTAATTTGATAATTATTATTGGCCATTTATTTCTTGTATATTTATCTAGAGACATTTTAGTATTTTGCTGCCATTTTATCACCAGATGTTGTTGAACTCTATTGTTAAAGATTTAGTGCATGTCTTCTTAGTTTGTTTCTTTTTGTTGTTATTCAGTTTTTGATTTGATTAGGTCTACTGTATATGGAGTAGGGCATTTACTATTGTATCTTGTTAAGAGAATTCTGGAAATAAACTGGTCTGGCCATATATCCTGGTATGCTGTTCTCTGTGCCTTCCTTAACTGAGGTGCTCTACCCAAGGTACAAGGTGGTTGGTTAAAGGGGCCTTCCCCTGTATCTCTCCCTGTTATACTCTATTCCAATTGGTGGCGGTAAAACATCATGAAATAGTATCTATTAATATGATTTATAAGCCATTCTCCATCATACCAGGATTAAACTATGATTACCAGTTATCTCAACAGTAAGTAGTTTTACACTTTGTTAATGAAGTCGTCTCCAAAGTCAATCATCAGTCTCAGAGCGCTCAGGATCAGTGAGTCAACATCATCATCCAGGGAGATTTTTTCACTGTAGCTCTTCACAGGAAAGATGCAGTTCAGTGGAATACCAAGCCGAGAGCTTAAGTCTGTCATCTAAGATTAAAGAAACAATAATATGTCATCTACAGTGAGCTCATAGTTATAAAACTACATCTATGTAGCAAACTATGAGATGACAGACACTCACCTTTTTCTTCAGGTGTTTGCTCTTGTAGACGTTCTTCAGATCCTTTTTAGTTAACTCACAGGCTTCGTCAATTTTGGTGACAATAGCTATTTGGGGAATTCCTGCCGAAAGAAAGATTTATCAGTCAAGGGCATCATGGGCCAACATGGAGAAGGATACCAGGGAAATAAAAGCCTCCGCCAAGCTCCAGCTGGTCTCCTTAAGCTGCTGCCAGTAACTCAGCGACCTTGGTCCCATATTTCCCTGGACTTCTCCAAAACTGCACACTTTATACCATTACCTAAGTTACCATCTGCTAAACCAATTGCTGAACTCATGTTACAGCATGTATTTTGTCTGCATGGCCTCACCAGAAACATTGGGCCAGATGCAAGAACATGTTCGTATTTTTTTCTAAATTCTGTCGTACTTTTTTTGTGAAGTGGAATTTACGTATCACCAGGAAACAGTCGTAAATTACCTTCGTAAACATGATCAATCCCACCTGTTCTAAATGAACGCGCATTCCTGAGAATAGTAAATTAACATGAACAACGCCCCCAAAATACCATATAACTTATATAACTGTGGACGAGTCGCTTTGTAGTTTCAGCCGCTAATATTTATATTGTAAGCTTGCATTATATCATAGTTTAGATTGTCAATTTAAATGACTGATATGTTTACCTATGTTGTTAAATTACTTTAATACTAAAGCCTAATACTTTTGTGAACATAGTAATGTCATCATGATTATGGACTCAGAAGTGTAATTTAATGAACGGGAAATAATCCATTACTCAGGGTGTGAACTACATGGGAGCCAGGGGCTTGGCTCTCCTCAATAAGACATGAGCTCCCCTGATTTGTGATTTTTATGCGGAGGGGTCTCTAATCGTGGTGTAGGGGTTTGCGTGTCCCAATGATCCTAGGAGCTCAGTTGTCGGGGGGCTTTATGCCCCTGGTAGGGTCACCCACGGCAAACAGGTCCAGGGGGAGGGGCCAGACAAAGTGTAGCTCACCAGACCCCTTATGATGAACAATATACACTGCCTGGCCAAAAAAAAGGCACCACAAAAAAAAAGGTCACACACTCTAATATTTCGTTGGACCGCCTTTAGCTTTGATTACGGCACGCATTCACTGTGGCATTGTTTTAATAAGCTTCTACAATGTCACAAGATTTATTTCCATCCAGTGTTGCATTCATTTTTCACCAAGATCTTGTATTGATGATGGGAGAGTCGGACCATTGCGCAAAGCCTTCTCTAGCACATCCCAAAGATTCTCAATGGGAGAATCTGGACTCTGTGGTGGCCAAGCCATGTGTGAAAATTTTAGCCTGATGAATCCTGGCATTGTCATCTTGGAATATGCTCGTGCCATCAGGGAAGAACAAATCCATTGATGGAATAACCTGACCTGGATGTGGGTCACTGCCCCCCCCCCCCCCCCCCCCCCCCGGAGCCGGAGCCAGGCCTGGGAGTGGGGCTTGATGGCGAGCGCCTGGTGGCCGGGCCCCGTGGGTGCATGGACACATCCCGAACAGGCAATGTGGGACCCCCTTCCCATGGGCTCATCACCAATAGGAGGGGCCAAAGGGGTTGGGCGCGTAATGAGCTGGGCGGCAGCCGAAGGCGGGGACCTTGGCGGTCCGACCCTCGGCTGCAGAAGCTAGTTCTAGGGACGTTGAACATCACCTCTCTGGTGGGGAAGGAGCCTGAGCTGGTGCGTGAGGTTGAGAAGTTCCGGCTAGATATAGTCGGCCTCACCTCGACGCACAGCAAGGGCTCTAGAACCAGTCTCCTCCAGAGGGGTTGGACTCTCTTCCACTCTGGAGTTGCCACTGGTGAGAGGGGCCGGGCAGGAGTGGCAATACTTATTGCAATACTTGGTGCCTGTATGTTGGAGTTTACCCCGGTAGATGAGAGGGTAGCCTCCCTCCGCCTTCGGGTGGGGGGACGGATCATGACTGTTGTTTGTGCCTATGGTCCAAACAGCAGCTCAGAGTATCCAGCCTTTCTGGAAAGTACTCCCCCTGGGGATTCCCTCGTTCTGCTGGGGGACTTCAACGCCCATGTTGGTAGCGACAGTGAGAACTGGAAGGGTGTGATTGGGAGGAACGGCCCCCCCATTCTGAACCCGAGCGGTGTTCTGTTATTGGACTTCTGTGCTCGTCACAGATTGTCCATAACGAACACCATGTTCAAGCATAAAGGGGTCCATATGTGCACTTGGCACCAGGACACCCTAGGCCGCAGTTCAATGATTAACTTCATAGTGAGCCACTTTCCTTCCATTTAACTAGTGCAAAACCTTTAGTATGGTCACTTAGAAACATTTAGGCTGTTTATCTCCATAAAGAGGAGCTGCAAATCCTCAGTAAATGTGTCCATAAGAGTTATAAGCCATGTTGCTGCGATATTGCTGCGAACATTTTCATCCAATAGTTATTTTAAAATGTGTTCATATACATATATATTTCATAATCAGATTCTTTAATACTAATATTTCTATATAGTTCTCAGTTGGGCTGCAGTCTGTACATACATGACCATTATCACACTCAGCTTTACTGTGACACTGTACATAAAACTATATTATAACATCTGTTTCATTGGCTGATTCTCTTTTCTAAAACACTTACCCAAGGCATGGGCTGTTCTTCTGACCTCACTCATCTTCTGCAATACAGAATCTTTAATTTCTGATGCGTTAGCAGAACAGACACAAACCAGAAGATGAACTCTGTCATTCACAGAGGGTGAAGAATTGTAGTGAGGATCATTTTCTGGCAGTGGAGATATAGGATTGAACTGTAAAATAATGTAAAAATCCATATAAATAATGATGCATGAACATAAACAGAATCTACAAAGAAAAAAAAGTCATATCTACTGAACAAAAATATCTATATGTGAGAGAAATATACAAATATCTGAAAAATTAAAACAATAAAACTATTGACTGACTGACATGCAGGATAAATAAAATGCTCCATTACCCTTTTAGGAGACCCGTATTCAGAGTTTTACTGATACTGAAATATGTCTTATCATGACATCATCATCATGCTGCCGTACAAACTAACTTGTTTTACTGAATCAAGTGAACAAAGTTACAGTCGTACCGTGTAACCGTCAGACACGCGTCCCAGCAAAGCCAGTTTGATGTCGTCTGCTCTGACTCCTTTTTCATCATTGTTCTCCAGTCCCATGATGTCATTGAAGACAAAGGGGTAGAAGTTCCCTCTGCCTCCTTTCTGGATCCTGTGAGTCTCATACTGAGAGAAACATGAATAAAATGTGTTGGATTTATGACATTGGTGCCATCTTTCAACTACGCTGTAAAAACAAACCTTGAAATTATTTGCCTTATATGGTTTTTAAATAAATTACTATATTATATCAACTGGAATTTGCAACAGAACACCTCATAAAACAATTTTTTTATAAGTCATTAGATGGCGGGCTACTATGAAGGTAGAATCGTACCATAAATACAAAGAACAGAATACTATGACTTGCATTTGTGTAACTGTACACGCGCTTTCACAACTTGTGAAAGCGCATCTTAGAGTTTTGCAATGAAACAAGCACTACTCACAATTTGCATTCAACAAACTGTAAGGAGCATCTGTTCTACCATATGCATCCAGCAGGAGCCAGTGTGTCCACCCAGTTTAGATTAAACCACACCCACTTCCGCATTATTGCGTATTATGCATATTCTTATTGTTAAATGTTTGTTGTAATGTAAAACACATTGAGTTGTACCTTGGTATGAAATGCGCTTTATAAATAAAGCTGCCTTGCCTTGCATGACACAACGAACCGTTTCAAAATGCATTGGGTCTCTTCAGACTGCGCTGTAGCAGAGATCAGACCGGAGGTGTGTGTCACCAAAACAGTCACAATTTACTGTTAATGACTGTTAATAAGTCACTTGATTAAGATTATGTAGATTCCCAAAGATTTATGTAGATTCCAATTATGTGGTCAGTTTATCAAAATAACGTCTGTTTGCAAGTCTGCAATGTTTTCAAACGTGAAAAGCTGTTAGCAGCCTCTGACCTGACTGAGTTGATCAACTGGTCATCTGAGAGAGAAAATGATCTGATGAACTGATCTGTGCAGCTTTTTGATGATTAACCCTTAGCTCTAATGTGTAGCATTTTGATACATGATATAATTCCCTTTAGTCACAGATGAAATCTAACAGTTGTAGCTGCTACATATGTTTGTGTGAATATAAAGTGAAGCTTCATGTTTTTACTGGACAGAACAACAGCGCTGCCTCTAAAAATGAAAACCTCTCTCTATCTAGTACAGTCAGTTGGCTTGAAATTTTGAGTTTTCTTGAACTTTTTTCATTCACAGTGTAGCGTCTTTGTAATTCGTAATTTGTATTAGAATATATTTGTTTTGAAGTATTTGATACAGTAAATATGCTGCCATCTGGTATTGCTTTTGTGTGGAAGGATGAAACAACTAAAATATAAATGGCCATTTATACACCATTAAAACTGTTCACCTTTAAATGAGTCTACAGCATGAGATGGAGACAAGAATCCTGAAAGTATTAGTAGAGGGACAAGAAGAGTTGCTTTGGGACAGTTTACGTACCTTTATGGTGAAACTAGTGTCACTGGTGATTGCACTGGCTGTAGCTGGAATGGTCATCCTGCCTCTTATGCAGCTGCTGATAGAACTGATGAAGCTGGACTTTCCAGCACCGACTGATCCGTAGACCATGATCCTGAGATGTTTGACCTCAGGGTTTTCAGGTTGATAATTCCTCACATACTCCAGGTCTTCCTTTTTGTTGCTGGTTGAATTGGATTTTATATTAAATACACAAAATGTCATATTGTATAGATAGATAGAACTTTATTAACAAGCTGTTGTCTGAAATCACTCCCTCATTCATTCACTTCTCTTTATAACAGTCAGCCAACAGTTGACTAAACAGTGAGCTGTAGACTGAGGTTTTTAGATTTTAATGAATGTTATGACTGACAGCTGTTGGGTCACAGTAATGATCATATTAATAAAATACAGTGCGCTGCATCATAAAATGATGGAGAGCTAATACTGTGCAGTATTTAGGAAACAGAGATTTCAGACACAGAGCAAGTGAACAGCCATGCTAACAGTGAGGTGGTACTTTGTACATTGTATTGTATTGTATTCAGTGACAGTATTACTTTCAGTTAAGATTAATATTCTTTATTGTCATTTCTCAGCACTCACATACATGGAAATGAAATGTGTCCTCTGCATTAGAGACATCTTAGTGCCAGTGATAAGGGGCACTGACAGTATTAACTTGATGGTGAGAAGAAACACAAACATGAAGAACATGCTAACTCCAAACAGAGAGGACCTGTTTGAACCCAGAAGCTTCTTCATGTGAGATTGGGATGGACCTTATTGTGGGAGACTCTGGGGTTTTAAAAGGCAGAGATTAGAGTCTGCTCAGAGAGAACTGCGTTTGTCCTGCAAGCCCGTACACAAGGAGCGGGTGGGGTGTTGCCGGCATGAAGACAGTGAGTTAGGGGAGCTGTTCCAGTGCCAGGAAGGGGAGGCTGGAAGCCTCCTTTAGTCAGTGAGGGCCTGGGGTTTTGGAGTGTGTGTGTGTGTGTGTGTGAGCCTCTGCTCTCCAGCCCTGGCCTTCAGCGCTCGGCCCACCGCTGCGCACTGACAGCACTGCCTGGCAAATCATTGTTTCCCGGGGGGGAGTTAAGTATTTTAAATCTGTTAGCTCATCTATGTTTTGTGTGTTACTTTATACAATCGTATATTTTGCCTGTCCTTTGTGCGTTTTGTGAACCGGTTTTAGAGGAAATAGAGAGAGGGGGGGGGGGGGGGGTCAATTTGGCAGTCCAGTCGCCATGGGGTTGAGGATGTTCTGCTGTCCGTATTTGTAGTGTTAACCCTGGTGTGTAGCCTGTGTGGGCCTTAGTGTGAGTGTATTCACATCCAACTGGTGTGCACCCTTTTACATGCATTGTTGACTGAGAGTGGAACAGAGCAGCCATCACAGGTGTGTGTGTGAGCTGCTCCATGTCTCGAAGAGCTTTTAGAAGTATGATGGGAGAAATGGTTTATGTGTGGTTGAATATTTATTTGCGTTAAAGTTGATAATGCAACAAACAAAGGTGCAACATGTTGCTTGTTTTTAGAGCAGAAACTTAACAATTTGTTGTTTAAAGTGCATCTGACATCAACTTTATTTTACCATCCTACTAGTGTGTTGTCTTTGCATAATAGGCGGCATAATAAAACATTTTATTTTATGTAGAGAAAATGGAATCCATGGCAGTCTTCTTTTACAAATTAAACACTTTATTTCAATGACTACTTTTTTAGAGTTTATTGTTTTCTTAAAGAAATATTAAAATTAGTTGACAAGGAACCTAATTAACCTACTAACATTTTATTTTACATTTTGTGATAACCAGATTATTGATTATTTGGCTTGTAATAGTATTTATCATCAACACCTTGTGGCCTATAACGAGGCACAAAAAGAGAAGGAAGATAATGCAGCAGCTTCTACTTCGACAGTCAGTTCAACACAACCAACAATCATGCAAATGTTCGACGCTCAAAAAAAACAGGCCAATTCTGACTCCAGGTCCAAAAAAATTGATGCTACCATAATTGAGATGATTGCCACAGACAATCAGCCATTTACTATTGTTTCGGATGTTCGCTTTCAATGGTTGGTGGCACCACTAGAGCCCAGATACACCCTCAAAAGAGAAAAATATTATTGTACAGACATCATGGAGGATGTTCACACAAAAGTACAGAACAAAATAAAGGAGCTGGTCACATTAGACAATGCAGGCCCCTATTTGTCCTTTACAACAGATTGTTGGTCTGGGGAGACAGAATCCCTAATGAGCCTGACATGTCATTTCATTGACAGTGACTGGGAAAGGAAACAAATTGTCCTCAATATCAAAGCCATGTTTGGCTCTCAAATTGGTGAATATATCAGCGAGATGTTCCTCAGTTTGCTGAGGCATTGGGATATTGACACAGAGAGAGTTGTGCTTGTGCTTCATGACAGTGGCGCCAATATGGTGAAAGGGTTAAGACTAATTGAAATACCCGATCTCAGCTGCAGTGCCCGTACATTACAGCTGGTTGTGAATGATGGTATCAACAAGCCAGCGGGCAGTGGTGGACATTGTCGCAAAGTTGAAGTAATCTGCTTCCCATTTCCACCACTCTGTCCTGGCCAAACAACGCCTGAAGGCGATTCAGAAAGATCTTGACCTCCCCAAGCACAGCATCATTCAGGCTGTAGCAACACGCTGGAACTCAACTTTACATATGTTGGAGAGGATGCTGGAGCAGAAACATGCTTTGAATGTGTCTGCAGGTGAACATGAAAAGATTGCAATGCTAACAGCTGATCAATGGGCTCTCATTTCCAATTTGATTGCTACACTGGGCCCACTTGAACAGGTGACATTGGAAATGAGCAGGTCAGACGCCTCTATCTCCTGCATCATCCCAAGCATTGCGGTGCTGAAGATGGTACTTGAAGCGGAGCGTCCCAAAATGAAGGGGATCAAAACACTCCGGGATACCATGCTGAAAAGCTTACAGATGAGGTTTGAAAAGGCTGAGAAGACCAAATGTTTGGTTAGCACCAGGCACACTGAGCAATGCAAAAGAATGGATAAAAGAGGAGCGTGCCACTGTGTCTGAGGCTGAGAAACAGAAAAGGGCCTCCTCGGAAGATCAAGGCCCAGATCCAAAATGGATAAGGGTGGAGGAAGAAGACAAGGAAGAACCTGGTCCCTCTGGCCTGCTTGAACAAATGTATGCAAACCTGTTGGGGGCTCATGGACCAACCTCTGAAGAGACTGATGATGAGCAGCACATCTCTCAGCAGCTAGATCAGTACCTACAGGAGCCATTGATCGACAGACAGACTGGTCAGCCACTACAATGGTGGATTCACGAACAAGGAACACATTACCAATGAAATACGATTTAACAGATTTATTGACAGATTGAATGAAGTGTGCATGATTGATGATGAGTGGTCTTGGTACGGAGATCTGGATGCGGTGTGGGGAGGTTGGATGAAGGATCCGCCGCTGCGCCCGGGCAGCGACGAACCCCCAAAAACCTCCAATTAAGACGTGCTTGTGCGGATCTTAGATCGTTGAGATCTGAGTGGATATATCGGTGGTACGGAAAACAGTGATAAGTCAGAGATGCAAGCATGACGACATGGGTGGGATGATGATGCGGTGAATTCTGAGCATCTGAGGAAACCAAAAAAAGCTCAAATGGACATCGCTTCGAGGGTCAGGGCGATGTGAGGAGTGTGGTAACCGGAACGAATAGTGTGTAGGCAAGCGGACAGTAGTTCGGCGGTAAGAGGAAGCCGTTTAGGAGGTTTGGCTGGTTCTTGGCAGAGGAGACCGGAGAGAAGAGACTTTACTTGGGGATGGTTTAAGGCTGGGCTGGGAGTACCGGTGATAAGTTTAGAGAAAAAACGAATGCCGCTGAGGTAGGATTTGATGGTAGATGTTCTTATCCTCAAGGCAGAATGAGAATAAGTAACGTAGTAGATTACAGTAGTGAGATCTAACGAGGGGAAAATAATGTTATGTCAGTTATGAAATTGATGAAAATTATTCCAGGCTGTCCAGTATGAGGAGAGTGTTGCAGGTGATAAATTGTTAACGATGTGATTCTGGGATTCGACAAGCAGGGGTATTAGGGATGGATTTATAAGTTGAAAGTCAATGCTGAATATGGAGGAACTGGAGTCGGCAGCGGATCAGCGTGCGGAGCCAAGTTTTTGAACTTCTGAAACATGAAGTGAGAGAGGGAGTCAGCGATAGTATTATGGTGGCCTGGGACGTGGGCAGCGCAGAGGATATATTGGTGGGTGACAGAGTGCCATGTGAGGCGACGCATGAATGGCATGATTGAATCGGAGTTGGAATGACCTTTGTTGATATCGACTACTGAGATATTATCGGAGTGTATGAGGATGGATTTACTGGACCATTCGTGTCCCCATAGGACGGCGGCAGCTACTATTGGGCAGATTTCGAAGAGAGTGGAGGAAGCGACCTGACAATTATTCGTGAGCTCTGGGGGCCATGATGAAGTGAACCATCTACCATTGTAGAAACCCCCAAAACCGGCTGAGGGAGTGGCATCAGTGAAGAGCTGAATGTCGAGGGAGTTGGTCAATTGGTCATTGTAAAAGAAAGAAATACCGTTCCAGTTTGAGAGGAGATGGAGCCATAAGCGCAGCTTGGCGAGACATGATGGATTCAGTGAGATGGATGACAGGAGCAACGGTACTGAAGAAGCAATAGACAGAAGGTGAGAAATGAATGCCCGACCCTGGGGGATAATGTGCAGGGTGAAGTTAAGGTGGCCGAGGAGGGAGAGTAACTGACGTTTGGTGCAAGATGGGGCCAAGAGGAAATTAGATATGAAAAGACAGATCCGTTTAAGCTTCTCGATGGGGAGGGATGCTTGGAACACGTTAGTATCGAGAGTGATGCCCAAGAACTCTAATGAAGTAGATGCGCCCTCCGTTTTCTCCGCCGACAGTGGGACACCAAGGTCGGTAAACACGGAGGTCAGTGTGGCTATGCCAGATGCGGGAGGAGAAGAAGGTTGGGTAATGAGCAGAAAATCATCTAAGAGATGAACAAGGAAGTGGATGCCGTGATTATTGCATAATATCCAGCATAGGGCTTCTGATAAGGTGTCGAACAGCTTGGGACTACTTTTGTAGCCGAAGGAGAGTCTTACTGCAAAGTAGTATGTACCTCGCTATTGTACGCTGAAAAACCGCCAGAAATCAGGGTGGATAGGGAGAACTTTAAATGCACTCGTGATGTCGGCTTTTGAAAGCCATGAACCTTTGCCTGCAAGTTTAATGAGTGCGATAGCATGGTTTATTGTAGCGTAGTGAAGGGAGTAATTTTCGCTAGGAATGAGGCTGTTAACGCTCTGCTTGCCGGAGTATTTTCGAGTTGCTATGCCGAGAGGGCTAATACGAAAGGTAGGGAAGGGAGGTTGAGAAAAGGGGCCGATCATGAAGCCTTGCTCGATCTCTTTGGAGAGTAGGCGATCGACAGAGCTAGGGTCGTTAATAGCTGACTGCAGATTCCTACATTCGAATGAAAGGGATGGTTCTGCTGATATACCGGGGTGGAAGCCTTCCTCGAAACCGGTAACGAGAAATTCAACGAATGCTGGATCAGGGTGGTGACAGAGAGCAGCTTTCAATGCCATGATGTTGATAGGTGTGGAGGGGTGCTTACCTGACTTAATGGAAGTGGGGTTATGCGGGCATGTAGACCTGGCATGTCCGCCGCAGCAGAAGGAGCACACGTGAAGGTAACGGCATTGGGACATTTAGCACCCTTCTTCGTTGAAGTTATTGCATATGGTGCGCCCGCCCTGGTGTAAAATGGGTCTGCCCCTCTTATTCACTCCGTTAATATTGGGTGAAATGAGGGGGCGATTGGATGCGACTGGCCTGGGAATGAGAGTCACTGGAGGGGCTGGTGATGTTGTATGGAGAAGGGCATAACTACTGGTCGGATTATGTTGGTTACCAGTCTTGGCCGGAATAGAACAGGCGGATGCGGGATGGGAAGGTGCGCCACACAGGGAACAAGGCTGAGCGGCGCGGGCGGCAAAGATGCGACAGTAAGTCTCGGTGTCCAGTGTGCCCCAGTAAGTAATTTCGTTAAACTGTTGAAGGCGGGCTGCTGCTTCGGAAGCGAAGTGGATAAGATATTGGTAAAAGCCGAAACCGCCAAAACGGAGTGCCAGATTAAGGACGATTGACATATAGTCATCCAGTTCTTGGTGTCGTGCCGGAAATCTGGAGCAGAGGACGTCTCTGTATAACGAGATTGTGTAAGTGAACTCCGTGGGATTAAGTTCCCTGAAGCCGGAGGATGATTTTTGGTGAAAATACCTTACGGGTTCGTCTGTTTGTCTATCGACTGGAGATTGGTGGAGGGAGGGAAGGAGTAAAATGGCTAGGTCGACGTGATTACCGTCTAATATTTGTTTCCTGATATTTGTGGGGATGGGCGATGGACGGGAGACGAGGGATGCAGGCGGATGCGTAGATGGATTGGCTGTAAGCAGGGTGAATCTGGCTGAATTGTGCGGTGCCGAAAGGTTTAGGGTAACCTCGGTTGGTGGAAATAGCTGCCTGTAGAGTAGATCGGCGTGGGAGGCTGGCATCCCGGTGCCATAGACTCCTGCCGAGGCAGCCTGCTGATTTTGAGCCGAAGAGAGTGCTGGGGGCGCTGGCATCCCGGTGCCATACGTCCCGCGAGACACTGAGCTCAGGTAATGATTGGAAGGAGCTGCAAAATGTTCTGGCATCTCGGTGCTATCAGCTCCTGCCAAGGCAGCCTGCTGCTGTTGGAAGGAGGAAAAGCAGGCTGTAGGCGCTGGCATCCCGGTGCTGCACGCCCCATGAGGCATTAATTGGGATTGAACGGAGGGAGCAGCAAAGCTTTCAGGCATCCCGGTGCCATGGTGAGCTGCTGCATAGGTGTGTCTATGCTGCGTGGAAAGAGAAGCAGTGCATACTGGCAACCCGGTGCCAGCCGTGGCTGCTGAACTGAGGAGGTGAGCTGGGTGTCCTGGCATCCCGGTGCCAGGTTCCTTCTCTCTGACTGACTGCAAAGGATGCATGTAGTGTACGGTGGCTGCAGTATCATGCTGAGACTGGTGGGCGGTAACCGGAGCTTCCCTGAGCTTTGACGCGCACTTCCTCCTTTTCGGATTGGAGGCTTGAGGCTGGGAATAAGTTACCTCTCTGAGCGGGGTTCTGATGTCATCCCGTGCGGCGTGCGTGGTGACGTCACTTGGAGGGACGCCAGTGAGGATGGTGGTGCGGGAGCAACACGTGGCCATGAGGCTGTTGAAAAGTTTGGCCTTGTTGTCGGCACGGCTGAAGTGGATTCCCCTCTCTCGGAGTGTCTTCTGGAGGGTGGCCACGGTCCAGTCAGAGATGTTTGAGGAGAACTGGCTGGCAGTGGGCCTTGGTTGGGCATGGTGGCGCATCGAGCAGCTGCGGGTGGAGACGCCGGTGTCGGAGCGCAGTTGGGGGGCTGGAGTTATCCTCGCAGTTGAGGGAGTTGGAGGACTGCGGGGTCTTCTGGAGGAAGTCCTCGAAGCGCTGCGTCCTCTTTTGGCTGGTGGAGGAGGTGTACCTGGCGACGTGGAGGAGTCGTCGGATGAACTATAGTTTTGGAGGTTGAGGAGGGATGATCCGGGCGGGATGGTGACGATGGAGGACACGGAGCTTGCAGGAGTCGACCGCTTCCTTGGCTGGTTTAGGAGCCGGGATGGTGGGGCCTCGGGCACCGAGGCTATGGCGGCTTCTTCGGCTGGTTGGAGACCCTGGCGTTGGTTCCCGCTCCTGAAACTGCGCTTGTCAAGCTTCGAAACAAAACACATCCCGTCTGCATCTTCTGGCACCACTGGCAAGAAAATGCAGAGCGTCTCTGTTTCCTGCATTACAACCTTCACCTCTTAAACTGGGAGTACTAAGAACTTTTAGTGGGGGGTGGGTAAAGAATACTCTTCTAATTCTTTTTTTTTTGTATATTTTTTCGGGCTTTTTGCCTTTAATGTGCAGGATGGTAGAGATAGACAGGAAACAGGAGGCAGAGAGGGGGGAATGACATGCAGGATAGGACCGCTCGGTGCGGGATTCAAACCGAGGTCTCCTGTTTTTATTTTTTTATATTGCTGGTTACACATTTTCCTTACACTCTTGTGTCATTACAAGATTACCTAGTGCACTTTACTTAAAATGATTATGGTGCTTGTTGCTAGTGTGTGCAATATTGTAATTATTTTATTTATGCTTACATAATTACGTTCTTATTTTTATTTTATGTTCTGCAATACAATTGTTAATTTGTTAATTTCGTAATTAATGTTTATTTTTTTGGTTAAATTGAGACTAGTGTAACATTTGTTATCATTATGTAATTTTTATCATGTAAATGAAGGGAGAAAAAGCAATATCGGCTTCGAATATTGGCTCAAAAAATCGGCTCAAAAACATTGGCAGCACATATCGGCCATCGGCTAAGGCTGATGTAAAAAAATCGGTATTAGCGTTGACCTTAAAAAACCTGTGTCGGTCGACCTCTACTTATCACACATACAACTAACCTGAAATCGCTTCTATATTGTCTGCGTTATGAGCACCTAGCATCGGGATGCCAGTGGTTCCTGCTGTTTCCTCACTCCAACCGCACCACTTCAATTTGGCCAGGATGTTTGATGTCAGCAACCTTGCCGTTTACTCAATCCAACTTTGGCTCCTCGCCTATTTCGACAGCAGGCAGCTTTTAGCGGGGGCATCCAGCTCCAGTTGCCACAGCAGCTTGCTCTAGTCAAGGCTCCTGGCACTGAGGGCTGCCAGCACTCTGCTTCAGCCAGGACATCCGCCACTGGGATACCAGCGCCCCTGCTGTCTCCTCATCGAGGTATCAGGCTCACCCACATTTGCAACTTCACTGATCCCTGCACCTCATTTCTCCCAGGCAGTGGCCTCGGGATGTCATTGCCCCCAAGCACCACTCCTGCAACTTCAGCAGCCGGAACCATGCAAGCCAGTTTTGAGGGGGTTCCATGGTGGATGATCATTCTCCACCAAATCACCAGCTGAGACCATTATCAACGGCCCTTTCACATGTTCAACATAACTTACCTGTTGTTCTGTCCTGTCACTATGACCATTTCGTATGCCTCGTAGACCCTCTCTTGTTCTCTGAATTCTCTGTAGCGCCCCCTTGACAAATGAATAAAATTGAGCCCCTCGCCACAGATTGACATAGACAAACGAAACTCGGTACACATGTTCATCATGTCAAGACGCACCAAAAAGTCTCTGGGACCCATAACCTAACACCAACAGGAAGTTGGCCATTTTTAATCAAATTGTCAATTTTGCTGCAGATTTTGGCATCATATTTGAACGAACTAGTCCTAGAGATTTCATCCCACCCACTTCATATTCACACAGAGTCATCTTGAGACATTGGAGATGAAAAGTTATCAAAAGATTTTTCGTCCGTCATTCCTGGTTGCCATGGTGATGCGGCGAATTTCGACCCTCATAACTTGACTCCACATGGTCTGAGCTTTTCCAAATTTCAGATGCTTGTTCAGTGTCCCGGTCTGAACACATGTACAGTCTCATATTTAGTGACAGTCATAGCGCCACCTACTGGCAACAGGAAGTCACTTTCATTCTTTCACTAATTACTCCCATAATCTTAAGTATTTACACCTGAAATTCAGTCAACTGAGACATAAGACCTTGGTGATGCTACATTCTGCAGCTCATGAGCCATCATCAAATACTGTTTCCATGACAACGCATTCAACGCCATGAAATACGATTACAGTTTTCAGGGGCAAAGGATGCCTTCACGGTAATGAAACTCAACACACACGTCTGGAGTGGGTTCATTTAACATCCTATATAGGGCTCTTGAGCTCTTAACTTATGCTGCCATAGGCTTAAATTGCCGGGGGACCCCCATGATGCACTGAGCCCCTCTCTCCTTCTCCCTCTCTCTCTCTCTCTATCCATCCATCTATTTCCATTAACATTCATGTTCTATCAATGCATTCAATAACCTAAACTTCTTCCCCGGAGTTGTCTTCGCTTTCTCGTCTCACAGGTAATTCTGGGGTGTAGACGTCCGGATGACGGATTCCAGTCCCGGACCTTCTAGCTTCATTGTTGATTTTCATTGTGCTTCTCTCCTCTATCCTTCCTCTCTCTCCTCTTCCTCTCTCTCTCCTCTCCTTCCTCTCTCTCCTCTCAACCCCAACCGGTCGAGGCAGATGTCCGCCCACTTCTGAGTCTGGTTCTGAGGTTTCTTCCTGTTAAAAGGGAGTTTTTTCTCGCCACTGTTGCTCATGTGGGAATGTTGGGTCTCTTTAAAGTTAAAACCTGAAGAGTTTGGTTTAGAACCTGCTCTATGTGTTAAGTGCCTTGAGATAACTTTGTTGTGATTTGGCGCTATACAAAAGAAAAAAAAAATGTATATATATATATATATATTTATACTTCAATGGGATGGGCGTGACTAAACGGCTCAATAGCGCCCCCTTGAATATTTCAAAATTGAACCTCAGCCTTCCCGATTGACATGGAAGAATGAAACTCGGTAGGTTTATGTATCATCTCCAGACGCACAAAAACGCCAGTTGGACCCATACCCTAAGTCCAACAGGAAGTCGGCCATCTTGGGAAAAATGCTCAATTTTGGTCATTTCCATGCCTTATATTTTAACGAACTCCTACTAGGGATTTTATGCGACCAACTTCGAATTTTTTCAGAATCATCTTGAGACATAGGAGATGAAAAGTTATCAGAATCTTTTTTATGACTTCTTCCTGTTGGGCGTGACTGTGCGGACAACTTCGATGCTTCGCCATAAAGCAGGAAGTCCTTATAACTCCTACAGACATTGTCCCATCTACACCAAATTCATCACACATGTAGAGGGTCCCGCCCTGAACACATCTATGCATCAATACTGTGTCAAATACACAGCGCCACCTACTGGACACAGGAAGTCAGCCTCATATGAATATCATCCATTACTTTTAGTTTACTAATTTCTTTTAGCCTCCTACTTCAACTGTTGTATAGCTAATTGATCAGTTTATCCATTACTTTTAGCTATACATTAGCCGTATTCTAGCTAATTATTGCATCCTTTTTATAGTTTACTTATTTCATTTAACCAATAATTTCACTGATTGTATTAAACTATTTCAGCTGGTTACTTTTGGCTGATTTTAGCAGGTATAATGTTTACTGTCAGTGACTGTTAGTTTGTTAGCATGGTAGCATTAGCTCATTAGTAGTAGTTAGCATGGTAGCATTAACTCATTAGCAGTAAACACAGCTGAGGGTGATGGGAATATCTTTAGTCTCATTTGGACACAAACCAACATAACATTCGGCCTGACAAACAAACTGTCACAGGAAATGATCTCAGAGAGGTCGATGTTGAGAAGCAGAGACACAAATAAAAGCTGCTGTCAAATTCATATTTACTCACCCCCAAGATATTTTTCTCCACGGCTCTCTCAAAGCTGAGAAGAAAACAGCATTAAAACACATTCAACATATAATCAGAATCATGTGAGATGTTAAATTAATTTCATAACTTACTGGGAGAAGGTGGTGCTGGAAAGTAAAGCAGACACAATACTGTAAGTAATGGAGGACAGCTAAAATGCATAAACGAGTGATACAGTTATGGTAAAAACTGCAGATAAATGTATATACTCCTCCCACAGCTGCATCATATGATATGAATAAAGTTTGAACTTTGTTCTGCAAGTAGGTTCATTACTTACGTGAAGGTGGTGGAGTTGAGTTTCCCATGGCTGGAAGTTGAGAAATAAATGGAACACATCAATTATAAATATAATTATATTATAAATTATAGTAACAGTGAAAATCACAAGTAAGGCAGTCTCACTATACGTTGCATATGCAGTAAATATCTAATATCTAATAATAATTTAGCCTTTATATTCATGCATACAATAATAACTTTCTTATTGTATTTTGTATTGTGCATTTGCTAAAATGAAAATGAATTCAGCTAAAACTTATGTATAAACAGCTGAAATCAGTTATAATGCATTAAAATGAATAAACTATAATGGCTAAAGATAAATACAGTAGGTAATAGATAAATGTTTGAAAGGTTCAAATTTTGTTACTACTTTATTTTGTGTTATTAGTATCCAGTTTATAATCCACTCATAAGAAGTTGTTTGGTGGTGCAGATGAAGGTACTCTGGGTTATGGGAAAGACGGGAAAGAAATGAAAGTAGTAAAGACTTAACTGATCTTAATCTGCTCAGAGGTGCTGAGAACACAAAGTGACTAGCAGGAGAGAAACAAACACTTTACTTTAAAACAAAACCAACTAAAAACGAAATGAAGATTTTAAAAAATACAGGTCTGTATGTCAAAAAGTTAAAAATGGTGTGTAAGTTTATTATTTGTTAATGAAAAAAGAAACTTACGCTTTGTTTGTCAGGCTTTTGATTTTAGGTTCTAGATTTTAGTAAAAAAAAAACATTAACAAAATAATAATAATAATAAATGTTATTTATAACGCGCTTTTACAAGTGCTCAAATGGCCTCAGGGCTGAAGTTTTAATATTAAATTATTTTTCCCAATTTCCGTTATTTATTGACTTTTTCTTCGGATGTGTGAGGGATCTGTAGCGGATCAGAGCGGAGACCAAACCAAACGCAGTCATAACAGTAGGACTGTCTATAAGTCACTTTATCAAGATTTAATATTTTTTCAAGTGAGAAAAGTTGATCAAAATAAAGCCTGTTTGTAAATCTGCTGTCATGTGTTCAGACATGTGAAAAGTCAGCTGGTCATCTCAGCTGTTCGCCTCTGATCTGACTCTGAGATGATGAACCGATATCTGAGGGAGAAAATCCCATTAATGGATCTGTGCAGCTCTAATGTGAAGTATTTAAATATTATCCCCTTTAATCTCACAGATGAACTCTAACAGTTGTAGCTGGCACGTTAGTCTGAATGTAAAGTCAAACTTGTTGTTTTTACTGAAGAACAGCTGCTCAGACTATCACCAGCCTTATAACTAAACTCAATGTATTATTTTATTAAGCGTCCTCCCGCTGTCACTCGTGTTTTCGGGGCTAAATATAAAATAATCATCACATTTCAATAAATATGAATGCAGCTTATTAACAAGACCACCATGTAGAAACCATTTATTTAACAAAAAACAGCATAAACTCCCAAACTCAGTTAGTGTGGAGCTGTTAATGTGTTCAGAGAGTTGGTGTTAACTGTGGAAATATTCGCTACTCTCTCAGCTTGAATGATATCAAATTGACATTTAATGATATGAAGGGTGAAGTCTTCAGTCAGACTCTGGCCTACTTCAAATTATTCCAGCTACTTAAAAATAATAAAATATCCTGACAGCTCTGATGGAGCTATAAGTTCTGCTTCACTGTCAGCTCCGGATCGATTCAGTGTTAAGTTACCGGGCTGTAACAAGCTCATGTAAAGCCTCTGATGGAACAACGCCTGGCCGGCTGTCTGTGTGAAGTTTTCTTTGACTGGTTCAGAATTGAATGTGTTCAGTGATCAGCAACGCTATCAGCTCTGAACATGTTAAACACACACAGTCATATCAGTGTATAATGTGCTGCCATAAACCCAGGCTCTCTTTAACTCAGGAGTAACTCGCTCATGAGTCTTTGGGACTGACACTGAGTAACAAACATCCATACCAACTTTTAAATTCAGTGTGAGTCTGTATCATCCTCTACTCACACCAACGTGGATCAGCAAGTTTCTCTTGTTTCTTCTTCATTCTATATTGTAAATTGTCTTTCCATGTCTGCTAAATAATCTCCATTTTACTAAATATACCTGTAATGGAATTACATCTTTAATCTGTAAATGTAACGGAATACAGTTACTTGTTTTTTTTTTGTTTGTTTTTTGTTTTGGGGGGTGGGTTATATCCTATGTATTGTGTTACTCCCCAAGCCTGTGTAGTTCTACACATTTGACCAAGGGGCAAATCACCAACGAGCTGCACAGATCAGTTAATCGGATTTTCTCTTCATCATCTTAGAGTCGGATCACAGTTTTTCACAGCGTTTTGTTTATTTTCTTTTTTTTGATCAGAGCAAAAAATCAAGTCTTATACAAAAAAGTAAATTAGGCTTTGTTTTTAATATTCATGAACAAATTACATATGCCATTTTTACATTTTTTGATTCTCAAATAAAGGAAATATATACAGACCTGATATTTTGATTGTATCTATTACACTTTACACTTAAGTTATTATTTTACATTCAGTCACTAAAATA
>JAJDFG010001001.1:32500-55567 GCA_021039105.1 Scomber colias | reverse complement strand
TGTTGTCAGATATAAATGTTGTAAATGTAAATAAGATATTTAAACCCACTCTACTATCAGAAGTAATAAACCTACTAACATTTCTCTGTCTTTCTTTCTTTCTTTCTTTCTTTCTGTCTTTCTGTCTTTCTTTCTTTCTTTCTTTCTTTCTTTCTGTCTTTCTTTCTTTCTTTCTTTCTTTCTTTCTGTCTTTCTGTCTTTCTTTCTTTCTTTCTTTCTTTCTTATTAATATCATAAAGTAGCTGCTGTGTTGTCAGATATAAATGTTGTAAATGTAAATAAGATATTTAAACCCACTCTACTATCAGAAGTAATAAACCTACTAACATTTCTCTGTCTTTCTTTCTTTCTGTCTTTCTTTCTTTCTTTCTTTCTTTCTTATTAATATCATAAAGTAGCTGCTGTGTTGTCAGATATAAATGTTGTAAATGTAAATAAGATATTTAAACCCACTCTACTATCAGAAGTAATAAACCTACTAACATTTCTCTGTCTTTCTTTCTTTCTTTCTTTCTTTCTTTCTTTCTTTCTGTCTTTCTTTCTTTCTGTCTTTCTTTCTTTCTTTCTTTCTGTCTTTCTGTCTTTCTTTCTTTCTGTCTTTCTTTCTTTCTTTCTTTCTTTCTTTCTTTCTTTCTTTCTTTCTGTCTTTCTGTCTTTCTTTATTTCTTTCTTTCTTTCTCTCTTTCTCTCCTTCTTTCTTTCTTTCTTTCTTTCTTTCTTTCTTTCTTTCTGTCTTTCTTTCTTTCTGTCTTTCTTTCTTTCTGTCTTTCTTTCTGTCTTTCTTCCTGTCAAGCACGTTTCCGGTGTTTGGTGGTGAGAGAGGTGGTGAGAAGTATATTTTTCGTTCTTTTTTTCTAACTGATTTTCTTGTATGATTGTTGAGCTTAACTGTGAGACATTTGTACTTATTTTTGGGTACTGTTAGTAACGTTTATTTAGTGTTTTTTCCGTGGTTTCTCGGCGGGGATGGCGTCTTTTGAGACGCCGTCCCTGTCGCTGAGACATGGAGTGCGCATCGTGCCTCCGCCTGGTGTTACGGTGGAGCAGGTGTTGCTGGAGGTGGGAGGACAGGTAGGACACGCCAACATATCTTACGCCTCCCGCATGAATAAGGCTGTAGTGGTGTTTCTGAAAGACCAGAGATTTGTCACTGAACTCATTGAGTCTGGCTTGGAGCTTGGAGATGAATTTCTCCAAGTCTCCCCGCTGGCGGTTCCGTCAACACGGATCACCGTGTCAGGAGTTCCTCCTTTCATCCCTAATGAAGTGCTGGAGAAGGAGCTGAAGCGGTACGGTAAGTTTGCGAGCAGTCTCCGCTCGGTGGGTCTGGGTTGCAAAGATCTAAAACTTAAACATGTTCAGTCTTTAAGGAGGCAGGTTTTCATGTTTTTAGACTCGCCCACGCAAACTCTAGAGATATCTTTCCGTGTTAAATATGAAGACGGTTATTATATGGTGTACGCCAGCTCTGGCAGCATGAAGTGCTTTGAATGCGGAGATGTGGGGCACAAACGGATTGCGTGCCCCCACAGGCAGCAGGCGGTGGGGGATGCTCCGTTGATCGATGTCTGTGTTGTCGGCTCTGGGGTTGCGGGTTCCGCGGCCGGGGGGTCCGCGGCTGCGGGCTCCTCGGTTGCGGGCTCCGCGGCCGGGGGGTCCTCGGCTGCGAGCTCCGCGGCCGGGGGGTCCGGGGCTGCGGGCTCCTCGGGCGGGGGGTCCGCGGCTGCTGGCTCCGCGGCCGGGGGGTCCTCGGCTGCGGGCTCCGCGGCCGGGTGGTCCGGGGCTGCGGGCTCCTCGGGCGGGGGGTCCGCGGCTGCTGGCTCCGCGGCCGGGGGGTCCTCGGCTGCGGGCTCCGCGGCCGGGGGGTCCGGGGGCTGCGGGCTCCTCGGGCGGGGGGGTCCGCGGCTGCGGGCTCCTTGGTCGTGGAGCAGGAGGCTGTAGTAGCTATTGGGGAGCAGGAGGAGGTGACTGAAGATACTGAAGATGTCGAGGCTGGGCTGTTAAAGGACAGTCTTGATAATAATACAGATATGGACATTGAGGATGACTCTGATGGTGTTTCTGTGGCAGATAGCGTCTCCCAGAACACTGACATATACTCTCTGAAAGAGATCAATCATTTTTTGGACGAAACTTATGGTAAACCAGTCAGTCTGGCCGATTATTTTCCTGATGGTGAAAAATTCATTCAGACGGTGAACACTCTGGATAAGGTTGTGAGTCTGGAATTATTAGATGAAAAGAAACGCTACCGTTTGAAAAGACATGTCACTGCTGTAGGAAAACAATTAAAAAAGTCCAAAAGTAAAAGAATGACGAAAATGAAAGTCTCCAAGTAAAAGCATCATGATTGTACAACACTGGGTGTTTATTCTGTCGGGTTTTCTATCTGTATCTTTACTGTCTTGTCTCTCTCCTCCTATGCAAATATTGAGGGTGGCTTCTTTAAATATAAATGGGGGTAGAAGTGCACAGAAGAGGGCAGTAGTATCAGAGATAGTCAATCAAAAAAAGCTTGATGTAGTGTTTTTGCAGGAAACACATAGTGATAATGTAAATGAAGCAGACTGGGATTTATGGTGGAGGGGGCAGCATGTACTCAGTCATGGCTCCAATCTCAGTGCAGGAGTTGCTGTATTATTTGCCTCCACTGTTAATGTAAAGATTTTAAGCAGTACTGAGATAGTGAAGGGGAGAGTTCTCACAGTGAGAGCAGAAATACAAGGATTTGTTTTTAATTTTATTAATGTTTATGCACACAATCATGGCCCAGAGCGTTCAGCTCTTTTTAACATTTTAAAAGAGCATCTAAGGCTGTGTCAGGGTGAATGTGTTGTTATGGGGGGGGACTGGAACTGCTGCACAGACTCTCTGGATAGGACTGGTCAGGAGCTGCACCCTAAGTCTGCTGAGTCTCTCTCTCAGCTGTTAACAGAGGCTGATTTAGTAGATGTGTGGAGGACTAAGCAGCCTTCAGTCAGGCAGTATACCTGGATGAAGGTGGTGGGTGGAAGGACCAGAGCAGCTAGGCTAGACAGGATTTATCTGTCAGCTGCTTTTGCTGCTCGGGCTGCTACCTGTCACATCCTCCCTGTAGGGTTTACAGACCATCATTTGGTTTCTATGGATTTTGTTTTAACTTCCACTGAAAATTTTAAATCCTTTTGGCATTTTAATGTTAAATTATTATTAGATAAAAAAATTTGTGAAAATTTTAAACTATTTTGGTTATACTGGCGGTCCAGGAAAGAGTTTTTTCCTTCCCTCAGTCAGTGGTGGGAGGTAGGTAAAGGGCAAATCAGAGTTTTCTGCCAGCAATATACATCATACTCCACTGCTAAGATTAAAAGAGCTGTGCAGCAGTTAGAGACAGAAATATCAGAACTTGAGAGTGTGTCTGATCAGCAGGGAGCTCTGTTGCTCTCCAAAAAACGTCAGTTAAATGCCTTCCTGCAGGAGAGAGCTAAGGGTGCTCTGATACGGGCGAGGTTTACCCAGCTTAACAATATGGATGCACCAACAAAATTCTTCTTCGGCCTGGAGAGAACAGTTGCTCAAAAAAAAACAGATGGTGTGTCTTCGCCTGCCTGATGGGAGAATGACTTGTAACCAGGCTGAGATCAGGAGGCATGCAGTGGCCTTCTATAGTGACCTGTTTGGAGCTGAAAGCTGTGATGTGGATGCTACTGCTGAGTTGCTGCAGGATCTTCCACAGCTGAGTCCTGAGGAGAGCCAAACTCTGAACTCGGACATCTCTTTTCAGGAATTGACTGCTGCTGTGTCTCAAATGGCCTCTGGAAAGGCTCCAGGCATGGATGGGCTACCTGCAGATTTTTTTAAACACTTTTGGGATGAACTTGGGCCGGACCTGCTGGATGTTTTTAAGGAATCTTTTGTTGAAGGGACCCTTCCAACTTCTTGTAGACGCGCAGTGATCTCCCTCCTGCCTAAGAAAGGAGACCTAACACTTTTAAAGAACTGGAGACCAGTTGCACTTTTGTGCACAGATTACAAAATCCTCTCCAAGTGTCTATCAAACAGACTTAAAGTTTTTATTGAGCTGTTGGTTGGGGAGGGTCAGTCCTATTGTATTCCTGAAAGATCCATGATCGACAATGTATTTTTAATGAGGGACATTTTTCACATTAGTGATTTATATGATGTTGATGTGGGTGTGGTTTCAATTGACCAAGAGAAGGCGTTTGATCGTGTAGACCACTCTTTTCTGTTTGCCACACTGCAGGCTTTTGGTGTTGGGGAGCACTTCCTGTCCTGGGTGAGGTTATTGTATAGTGGTGCAGGTTGTGTGTTGAAGGTGGGGGGAGGTCTTAGTTGTGTTGTAAAAGTCACAAGAGGGATCAGGCAGGGGTGCCCCATTTCAGGCCAGCTCTACAGTTTGGCCATTGAGCCTCTCCTCCATAGACTCAGGTCCAGGCTGGGGGGTCTCCCTTTGTCGGAGCTGGTTGACTGCCCCCCTGTGGTCATTTCAGCTTACGCTGATGACGTTAACGTTTTTGTCAGGGACCAGGTAGACATTCAGGAATTAGAGGCCGGGCTGGCTCTGTATGAGAGGGCCTCCTCAGCCAGGGTAAACTGGGGGAAGAGTGGAGCTTGTCTGGTGGGGCAGTGGAATGTAAGACATCCTCCTAGTCTTCCTGGGAGCCTAAGCTGGGGAACAGAAGGTTTGAAGATTTTAGGTGTCTATCTGGGCAACAGGGACATAGAGAGGCGTAATTGGGAGGGAGTGCTGGGGAAGGTGGAGGCCAAGTTGTCTAGGTGGAAACGGCTGCTCCCCCAGCTGTCCTACAGGGGAAGAGTCCTTGTTATTAATAACCTGGTCGCCTCATCGCTGTGGCACAAACTACAGGTACTGGTTCCCCCTCCTGGCCTTCTGGAAGCACTACAACGGCTCTTAGTGGATTTTTTCTGGTCGGGTCACCACTGGCTGCGGGCGGCGGTCCTGTATCTCCCTGTGGCAGAGGGAGGACAGGGCCTGATACATATTAAGTCTAGAACAGCAGCTTTCAGGCTGCAGGCAGCTCAGAAGTTGCTCTATGGCTGTGCTATCTGCTGGTCGGCTCCCGCCCGGCTCATCCTCAGGAAGGCGGGGCGACTCGGCCTAGATAAGCAACTTTTTCTGATGAACTCCCATTGTGACCTGACTGGAATCACACCTTTCTATCGATCTGTACTTGATGCATGGAGGACGCTTAACATCACTCGCCCTCCTGACCCTAGGCCCGGGATGTGGCTGTACGAGGAGCCGCTGTTCAATAACAGTTTTTTGACAAATGACATGCTCTCCTCAGCCACTTTGAGAGCTCGCTTCGTTGAGGCAGGGGTTGTCAAGTTGGGACATCTCATGAAGATGTCCTTGGAACAGCTGACTGAACTCATTAAAATCAGGTCGACAAGGGTGATGAGAAAACTCGTGGATGAGGTGGAGTCCTCTCTCTCTGGTCCACTGAGGGCCTTTGTTCGGGACCCGGAGTTGGTTGATCAGTGGGATGAGGGTCATGAATATGGCTTTCCATCCCTGATCACTAGTCCTGCTGTGGGGGAGTGGAGAGAGGCAAGTGGCATGCTTCTCTCCCTGAAAACTCCAGCTCTGGGTGAGTTCATCTCAGTTGGGAGTAAGCCGCTGTACCAGAGCTGTGTGAAGGTCCTGAACATCGCGTCGTTAACCGGACTCAAGGAATCTAAATGGACTGAGGTTTTTGATACAGGCTCTTCCCCTAAAGGCTGCTGGCGGGTCCTGTATAAGCCTCCGGTTGAGAAACGGATGGCTGACCTCCAGTGGAGGATTATACATGGAATATTAGCCACGAACAGATACAGGGCTCACCTGGACCCCAGCACTGAGGGGGGCTGTCCTTTTTGCAGGGAGTCAGAAACCGTAGAACACCTGGTGGTTTCATGTCCTCGGTTGGCTGGTTTATTTAGGATGGTGCAGGGATGGGTGGAGGCTTTAGGGGAGGTGTTTTCTTTATCACTTTTTGTTTTTGGGCCCAGATACACCATGAAAAAAAAGCAGACACTGGTTCTTATCAATTTTTTACTGGCTACTGCGAAGCTTGCTATTTGGAAGAGTCGCAAGAACCAGATGTCAGGTGATGGCTGGACAGATCCGGTGCTGGTGCTGAAAGCTCTGGTCTCAGTCAGGCTAAAGATAGAGCACTCCTTCTACACACTGACCTGTAACATGGAGGGTTTTGAGGATGTGTGGGGGGTCAGACAGGTCCTGTGTTCTGTTGGGGAGGACGGGTCGCTGCAGCTCAGTTTTTAGTTTAGTTTTTAACTTGTTGGAAAGAAAGTGAGAACAGGAAGGATTGTTTCTTTCTGTTTTTTCATCTATTGGAGGTTGTGAAGTGGAGTTTTTAGTATTATTATAATGTGGTTTAAATAAAGTTGTGTTAAAATCAAAAAATCTTTCTGTCTTTCTTTCTTTCTTTCTTTTTTCTTTCTTTCTGTCTTCCTTTCTTTCTTTCTTTCTGTCTTTCTGTCTTTCTTTCTTTCTTTCTTTCTTTCTTTCTGAGAGCATGCGCACGCTGGGAGTTGCGGGAGAGTGAGTGGTGGAAGACTTTGTTTTTTCTCTGGCACGGGTTTGAATTTCTTTTTCAATCTGTGGCCAGTTTTCTTTTTCTTTGCATGATCAGGTAAGGTTTGTCTCTTTTACTAGGACATAAACTTTGCATTCGGCGGCTTTTGCCGCTGGCTTTTCTGGCGTGATGGCGTCAGGTGAAATGCCGCCGGTGTCTATTAGGAATGGGGTTAGAATAGTTTCTGATCCCGGTGTAACAGTTGAGCAGGTATTACTTGCGGTGGGAGATCAGATTGGGCACAGCAATTTGTCTTTTGCATCCCGGATGAATAAAGCAATTGTAGTGTTTTTGAAAGAGGAGCGCTTTGTGCGTCTCTCCTCTGGCTGTGCCTTCGATTAAAATCACGATTTCTGGTGTACCACCATTCATTCCTAATACGATGTTAGAGAGTGAGTTGAGACGTTTTGGTAAATTTGCGAGTGGGTTCAGGAACGTCAGTTTGGGGTGTAAAGACCCCAAACTTTCTCATGTGCAGTCCCTCCGCAGATAGGTTTACATGTTTTTGGATTCACCAACTCAATCTTTGGACGTGTCTTTCAGAGTGAAATATGAGGGAGGATATTATATGGTGTATGCCAGCTCCAACACCAAGTGTTTTGAATGTGGAGATGTGGGGCATAAGCGCTTTGCGTGCCCGCATAAAAAGCAGGAGGAGCAGGCTGCTGCAGATCGCTCGGATGTAAACAGTCAGGCAAACACTGAGGTTAAGACTGGTGAACAGGCTGTCAATGAAGCTGCTGTTGAGCCAAATATTAATGAAGGACAAGATGAAGCAGTGGATGATGCCATCTCCACAGTAGCGAGGGAGGATCAACAAGGAAGCAGCGCAGATAAAGATGGTGAGTCAGCGTCCGCTTCAACCTCACTTCATGACAGTCAGCTGCTAAGTGATGGTGGTGAAATGGAATATGAATCTGCATCTGAAGTTGCATCTGAAGTTGGTGAGTGTAGTCGTGGGGGTGATATATATACCCTAGAAGAAATCATTGGCTTTTTGGATGAGACTTATGGTAGATCTGTTAAACTTACAGATTATTTCGAAGACACTGAGAAATTCATTTCCTCTGTCTCTGTGTTGCTAAGGACCCATGGATTGGAGGTGTTAGATGAAAAAAACCCGTTATTGCCTCAAGAAACAAGTTACTGCTTTGAGAAAGGCAGCAAGGTCGAGTAAAAACAAAAATATGCGAAAAGGGAAATCTAGAAAGTTGTAATGATCATGCAGCACTTGGTGTCGTTTCCTATCCACTTGTTATTGTTGATCTCTGTCTTTTTCTTGGTTTTCCCTCATTTCTCAATGAAAACACTCACAGTGGGGTCTCTAAACATTAATTGGGGGAAGAGATAAACATAAGATGGCTTTAATTAGTGAAGTCATAAGACAGAAATCTCTTGATGTGGTCTTTTTACAAGAGACCCATAGTACTATAGATGATGAAGTGGACTGGAATTTGTGGTGGAAAGGTTTAAAATCCTTCAGCCATGGTAGTAATTTAAGTAGTGGAGTGGCTGTACTTTTTTCCACAAATTTAAGTGGAAATATCCTTTCCACCACAGAGTTAGTTAAAGGAAGGGCACTTTTAGTGAGAGTGGATATAGATGGTTTGATTTACAGTTTGGTTAACATTTATGCATCAAACCTGGGCTCAGAGAGAGTTTCCCTTTGTAATCAGCTGAGAACAGGAATGCATTTACATAATCAAGATTACATTATAATGGGAGGGGATTGGAATTGCACTATTGACTTTACACTGGATAGAATAGGGGATGAGCCACATGTACTGTCTGGGATTAGTTTAAGGAAGATGTTACAGCACTTAGACTTGGTAGATGCATGGAGAGTCAAGTACTCAACTGAAAAACAATATACATGGTTTAAGGCTAGTGATAATAGTGTTAGTGCAGCTAGGTTAGATAGGTTTTATATATCCCATAATGTCAGGCTGAGGTTAGTTAGCAGTGTTATCAGCCCTGTAGGTTTTTCTGATCATCATCTTGTAACTATTCAAATTCACACCTCATCTGCTAAGAGAGCTAAATCTCACTGGCATTTTAATAACAAACTCCTTCAGGATACAACTTTCTGTCAAAGTCTAGTGAATTTATGGACACAGTGGAGGTGCAGGAAGACAGATTTTGACTCTCTCTCAGCCAGTGGTGGGAAGTTGGAAAAACACAGATACGTGTTTTTTGTCAGCAATACACCTCTCACTCCACAGGTAGAATTAAGAAAATAATCCAAGATTTGGAAAAGGAAATAAAACAAATTGAAGGTAGTTTTCAGGGGCAATGTGATTCTGGTATAAAGGACTTGTTGCAAGGCAAAAGGCAAGAATTGAGTTCCTTCCTGCAGGAGAGAGTAAAGGGGGCCTTGGTGAGATCTCGATTCATTTCCATCAAAGAAATGGATGCACCCACCTCGTTTTTTTTCAATCTAGAGCGGACTGTGGTTGGAAACAAACAAATGACATGCCTTGAACTTCCTGGAGGTGGGGTGACTACAGATCCAGTTTTAATGAGATCACATGCTATAAACTTTTACACTAACCTTTTTGGAGCAGAACATTGTGATGACGCTTGTGTCGTAGAACTTCTGGAGGAACTTCCATGTCTCAGTTCAGCTGAAAAAGAGTCTTTGGATACAGAGCTAAGCTATGAGGAGCTAACGGCTGCAATGGGACAGCTGAACTCAGGACGTGCACCAGGGATCGATGGACTAACAACAGACTTCTTTAAGTGTTTCTGGGAGTGGATTGGACCAGATTTTTATGAAGTGATAAAAGCATGTTACATTGATGGGTGCTTACCAGTTTCCTGTCGCAGAGCAGTTCTTTCCCTGCTGCCCAAACAGGGTGATCTGGCCTTATTGGAGAACTGGAGGCC
The DNA here is from genome assembly GCA_021039105.1 of Scomber colias. Lineage (NCBI taxonomy): Eukaryota > Metazoa > Chordata > Actinopteri > Scombriformes > Scombridae > Scomber > Scomber colias. The sequence continues at coordinate 46,082 of JAJDFG010001001.1, read as the reverse complement.
AGTGGCACTTCTATGTACTGACTATAAGGTGCTTTCTAGAGCACTCTCCAATAGGCTTAACCACTTAACGCACGGTGTTCCTCCTACGGGACGGGACGGATGTTAGGAGGTAGCCACACGTTCTTCTGGATGTTTTAAACACCAACCCTTAAACATATATATTCATGCCGTACATCGTTGGAAAGCTTAGATTCTCCTGATTCATTCAAGACCACTCACAACTTATATGGTTGCTCACAGCCGTAATAGTATTAGCGATTAGCTCGGCTAGCCCCTGAGCTAAGTAAGAAAAGCTATAATGCCTACATACCTTCAAAGTCTTCCCTTGATCCATAACGATCATCTTATGACTCAGGACTTTCTGTACAGCTCGCCAAATATCCATTCTTGTGAAATATGAAATCCGTTTCCATAAAACCGAAATACTTTCCTCAATATGTCCATGTATTTAGTCCAACACGTAACGTAATAACACAAATAACAAAACATATACGGTCCGTTTACGTCATTTCCTGACCTGCACGTCCAGCTCAGAGTACACGTGACTAGATGTTTACGACCGTGAGCCTCTTCTACTTCTGACGACACCACACACAAGCCAATCAGTGTTTAGGATTAGGCAGTACATGTCTCCAAAGCCAATGAGGACATGTGACCGACAACAATGACGACATGGCTTTGATTGACTGCTGTTCTAGCCTATGGAAATATTCGGTGAAATGAAGTTGATAACCTTTTAGCCAATAGTCAGAGGTTTCCAACGGTGTATGACACTAAGCTATCAGGTTTGGCTGTCCATAAACAAACTCCAAGCGTAACCGACGTGCGCCCTGTGCGTAAAAGAGTTGAACCATATATCATTACGCACTCTGCATTTTGGTACACGGTTGGTTCTTCTTCGACTTAACATATGACTTATACCAAAATAAACAGATAGATAGATAGATAGATATGGCCAAACAAAAAAATATGGTTATATGTAATAATAATAATAATAATAATAATAATAATATGGCGTCAGCTTTCATTAGAGACCAAGATTTTGATTGTAGGCAAAGGGGATGTGAAGTTATAGGTGTTTGATTGCGGTTATACAGCTTTGGTAACCATGGTAACCAAGTGTCCATTTGGAGTCTCCAAAAAGGACCTGAGATAAACGCATGGACATACCTGTTGAAAAATAATTCTGAAAAATTCATCTTTTGGTCTTTTGACTCCAAATTTGGACTGCATGAAGCCAAGACCTGTGGCTGTGGCCTCATTGTGTCTATATCCTGCTGAGAGGTCCCTGAATGTCTGTACACATGTCATTGTAAAGACAAACCTATGGGCGAGTAAACAACCCCATCATTGTAACCTCTGCCACTCTTTGTCAGTAAGTCACAGAATCACACAGACACTTTTACAAGAATCCTGAGAGTGTTTCCTTTCCAATGATACCAGACACATCTCTGAGTCTCAAACTATGTGGGATCTGTGCTGCTCACAACTTGGGCATGTCGTTTAGGCTAACAGCATAAAAAACAGGGGCGTGTGTTAAGTGGTTAAAGACTATCTTGAGATATTGGTGCATATGGATCAGTCTTATTGTGTACCTGAAAGATGTATATTTGATAATCTTTTTCTTATTAGAGATGTTCTGGATCTCAGTACTTTCACTGGTTTAAATTTTGGAATTTTGTCACTAGATCAAGAGAAAGCCTTCGACAGGGTGGACCATGGTTATTTATTTTCAGCTCTTAAGGCATATGGTTTGGGGGACAGTTTTATTAAGTGGATAAAGCTACTGTATAGTGAGGCATCATGTATGGTTAAGGTGGGGGGAGGTTTGAGTAGACCAATTCCCATTTTTAAGGGGATAAGACAGGGCTGTCTGATTTCAGGACAGCTATATAGCCTTGCCATAGAACCACTGTTATGTAGATTGAGGGCTAAGCTTACTGGCATTTCATTACATAAGGATTCATTGTTTCCATTAGTAGTCTCGGCCTATGCAGATGACATCAATATTTTCATCAAAGACCAAAAGGATGTTCAGAAAGTAATACAGTCTTTGGATCTGTATGAAAAGGCGTTTTGCGCTAAGGTTAACTGGGCGAAGTGCAAGGCCTTACAGGTAGGACAGTGGGAGGGAGACAGAAGACCAAGTCTACCTGGAGGGTTGGAGTGGGGAGTCAATGGTCTGAAGGTATTGGGGGTCTTGTGCATTTAGAGAAAAGAACTGGGAAGGCCTTATAGAAAAGGTGTGTGCAAAGTTGTCTAAATGGAAATGGCTGCTTCCTCAGCTGTCCTATCGGGGATGAGTACTGGTGATCAATAACTTAGTTGCCTCGACACTGTGGCACAGGCTTGCTGTCTTACCTCCACCTAGAGGTCTTATCGATCATATTCAGAGGACTCTAATAGACTTCTTCTGGTCAGGTAAGCACTGGATTCGTGCTGCGGCCTTGTACTTGCCAGTACAGGAGGGAGGACAAGGATTGATTGACGTGTCTGCCAGAGTTCTGGCTTTTAGACTAAAAGCGGTACAGAGGCTGCTGTATCACCAAGGGCTAAGGTGGCAGGAAACGGCACAGTCAATTTTACAAAGACTTGGACGATTTGGATACGGTAAACATCTTTTTTTATTGAGAACCAGTGAAATTGACGGTGATGGGCTCACTCCCTTTTATTCATCACTTGTACAGGTGTGGCAGGTGTTGAAGGTGGAGAGAGATCCAAACGCACGGCCTGGACCATGGCTGATGGAGGAGCCTTTGTTTTTTAACAATTTCATAAAGTCAGGAACTACAACCAGCAGGAACTACAACCACCAGGAACTACTACAACCAGGAACTACTACAACCACCAGGAACTACAACCAGCAGGAACTACAACAACCAGCAGGAACTACAACAACCAGCAGGAACTACAACCAGCAGGAACAACAACCAGCAGGAACAACAACAACCAGCAGGAACTACAACCAGCAGGAACAACAACAACCAGCAGGAACTACAACAACCAGGAACTACAACCAGCAGGAACTACAACAACCAGCAGGAACTACAACAACCAGGAACTACAACCACCAGGAAATACAACCAGCAGGAACTACAACAACCAGCAGGAACTACAACAACCAGCAGGAACTACAACAACCAGCAGGAACTACAACCAGCAGGAACTACAACCAGCAGGAACTACAACAACAACAACCAGCAGGAACTACAACCACCAGGAACTACAACAACCAGCAGGGTCTCATACTGACTGAAGACAGGGTCTCATCAATGATGACGTCGTTTCGTCTGGACGGGCCTTCCATGTAATCAGATTTATCATTGAGAGAGTTTCCATATCATTTTTGGTGATATGTCATCATATGTCATCATGTCTTGCTGTAGGTTTTGAAGTCATGAAAGGAAGGAAGGAAGGAAGGAAGGAAGGAAGGAAGCAAGCAAGCAAGCAAGCTGTAGGTTTTGAAGTCATGAAACTCCTTTTGAGTAAATTCCAGACTAGCCTTGAGATCATGGACTTCTCTCATCAGCTCCCCAACTCTTTTGTTTGAGGAATCAAAAAGGATTTCAACACAGGTGGCATGGCAAAGGTTGATTACTCACAGCTGGTCTACTTAGCCAGATCGTTTGCCAGAAGCAGGAGCTGGGTCTCTGGATCTTTGTTAGGCTGATTCAGCACAGCAGAGAAGTAGGCCGAAAATGTATCCACCAAATATCAAATCTTTCAGAAATCATCCAAGATTTTTTACTGCTTGTCTACTTAAATTGATTCTAGGGCATCGAGCAGCCCTTAGAATTAAAAACTTTGAAGACTCACAGATAAAATAATTCTTAGTCCAGGTAAACCCCCAGATACTTGATCCCTCCTCCCTTCCAGGTAAACCCCCAGATACTTGATCCCTCCTCCCTTCCAGGTAGACCCCCAGATACTTGATCCCTCCTCCCCTCCAGGTAAACCCCCAGATACTTGATCCCTCCTCCCTTGCAGGTGGTCTGTGTGACTCCAATCTGATGGTAGAAAAGGGGAATGAAGTCTCTCCGATAAGTTATGATGTTTAAAGGAGACACCAAAATCTGTCTGAGGTTACTTTTATGTAATTCTGTCACTTTGGGTTTCTTCTTGGTGGAATGTTAATGGATCTGTGTTTGTCCCAGAGAGAGACCGTGTCTGTCTGCTGCTGTGGGTCAATCAATCAAACTTTATTTATATAGCACCTTTCATACAAACTAGTTCAAAGTACTTAAAGTAAATTACATTCTTGTCTCTATATTGAAGCACATTTGCCTAATTTACTTATTTTACAGATATTGATGGCATATCTTTCTATTTCTCTATTAAATATAAGTTTAATGAATTTTGTCATCCTTTGAGTTTTAATGGTGATCATTTAGAAAATAAATATTTCTGTATGTTCAGAACGGGTGTACTCATTTATGCCGTGTACTGTATTAGAAACTGATTTATTAGCATGAAACTGTCACATACAATAAATGAAGGCTGAACAAACATTCAATTCTGTCAAACATCAGATTTATTTATTGGAAACAGCAGAACAAAGATAAAACACTTCATTTCACTAAATAATATTTCCTTTTGTTCGGTTACATTAACTCAAAAAGTTCAATAACTCAATAACACATCTAAGCTGAATAAGTAGTATATAGTCTATAAAAGGAAAAGAAGAAACAAAGATATAAACTCATCAAACATTTGGATAGATTTTTAAATGATTTCTTGACTCAACATTTATCCAGATGAGATCATGTAAATATTCAACCCTTACATTCTGTCAAATTTGACCCCTTTTGACATTTAACAGCTTGTAAAAACACTGCAAATGTCTTTTATTGTGAAATTTGATGCCTTTTCCTAAAGTGGCCCAAAATGTACAAAATAAAATAGTAGTTATGAGGATTTCTTTTTATGATGTAGCAGTGAAGACTGATGGCTCTAATGGTTCTACAATAAACCCCACACTTCCACAAAGCTCTGCTCACTTTACCTTTAAATACATTTACATCATTATTATATGTTATATTTCATGTCTGAGGTCTGAGTCTCTCTGCTCTGAAACATGAATCAAGCTTTAATCACATTTATTGATCAGTCAGATTATTGACTATTGATGCTTTCTGAACGCATCTGTGCTTCAACATTTGGTAGAAACACTTTTTAAGAGGAGAACAAACTGAGGAGAGAATATGAACAGTATGAGAGAATATGAACAGTATGAGAGAATATGAACAGTATGAGAGAATATGAACAGTATGAGAGAATATGAACAGTATGAGAGGAGAGAATATGAACAGTATGTAAAGGGTTAAGTAAAAATGTTAAAGCTCACACGAGAGATTAATATTCTGTCAAACTATAATTATGAACAGATAATTATGTTACAAATGGTCCAATCAGACCTCCTCTCTGCTCTTCTTCTAGTGGTTTTAATACAGGTCTTACTACTTCCTGTTTTGGCACTGAGCGTTGGTGCTGGATGGAAATCAGAAGCTGTGGAATCGAACAATATGGACGTCATTCCTCGCCGTGCTGAGCTGCAAAAACCTGTCGGACCCTTCAGAGGGTTTGTGTGGTTCCTCGGAGGTTCTACTCTGCTCCCTGAGCTCCTTCCTCTCCAGCCGACTCTCCTTCCTCTCCAGTCGGCTCTCCTTCCTCTCCAGCCGGCTCTCCTTCAGCTCTGGAAACACCCAGGTTATAATAATCCAGCTCAATGGTCTCCTGTGGGTCTGACTTCTGCCCCCTGCTGGCCTGGAGAGACATGACAACACAGATCTAAGTGACTGCATCACTCCTCTCTGCGGTATAAACAGGCTAAGTGCTTCATTTCAACCAGTCCTCTAAACAAACATGTTCAGTACCTTCAGGATGAAATAGAGGGCAGTGTTAGACAGCAGCAGAGCCACCGGCAGGACGACCAGTCTGATGATAAAAACTTTTGGATCTGATGAGACACATTCAGTCATCACATTAGATCACATGACATCATGAGGACAACAGCTCCCATCAAAAAGAAACTTTAGTGATGTTAAATCTCCTAAAATCAGTGAAGTCTGAAGCAGCTTGTTGATTCAGCTCTTAGAGAATAAGTTCATCTGATCCTCTCTGTATGCTGATGATGTTCAACAAAAACCACTCATGTGTTCACAGCTGCTTTGAAAGAATGAATGAAAGTCTGCTGATTCTCTCCTTAAAGCTCCTGTCTGCTTAAAATGATTCAACTGATTGTTAACAGTCAACATCTTTACATGCAGTTAAATCAGATGTGATCCTGGTGAAGCTCTGAGTTCATCATGTAAACCCTGTTTATTATCATTATAGTGCTTATCTGGCTTCACTTTTACTTTCCACTACAACACAGTTGTTATGGTTGAATAATGTTAAAGAAGCCGGGAAGGAAACAGTTTACAGCTCCTTCATCAGATTGTGACTCAGCTCTCTGTAGGTCGCTGGGTCGCTCCGGCTGCCTCATGACTTTTTATCAAACATGGAAACAAAGTCAGTGTGACGTCTCAGTTGGACTGAGCTTCACACTCTGCTTCAGCTTACCTGTGACAGTGAGAGAGAGCAGACGGCTCTCAGAGGAGAAGTTATGAGAAAAAACATAGACGCCATAAACACAGCTGTAGCTTCCTTGGTGGGCGGGGTCTGCAGCAGGAAACAGGAAGTCAGCAGAGTGATTGACAGCTGGCTGGGTGTAGTTGGACACTGTGTTGGAGGAGCTGAAGGTGAGCTGGAAGGAGCCTCCTGGGTACTGAGGCTGGACGGAGCAGCTGATGGTGAAGTTGGAGCCCTGGAGAACCTGAAACCCCTGCTGCTGGGCCCTGGAGACCCCGTCCATGGTAGGAGACACAGAGATGATTGGCTGAAGCAGCAGGTCTGTAAATACAGAGAGGTGATTGGCTGAAGCAGCAGGTCTGTAAATACAGAGAGGTGATTGGCTGAAGCAGCAGGTCTGTAAATACAGAGAGGTGTGGCACCCTGGACATTTTAGGGGCTCAGATTATTTTCAGATGTGTTGTTGTATTAGTTTGTTATGTTAGTGACTGGCGCTGTAATCCTTTGCTGAAGGAAGTTAGCCCAGTCATAGTGGACACAGTCACAGTAGAAGCAACAGGAGAGTACTGATGCTAGACTAGTCTTTTTGTTGTGTATTTCACTACAAATAAAACCATCTGGCACCTGGATGAACATTGTCTACATTCAGTGTGGAACAAGATGATGAATCCTTCTTCTTCTGTGAGAAGGTGAATGTTGTTTTCTCCTCATTTGTTTGTTGAGATAAATGAACGTTGATCACTGAGAGATGATCACACAGCACAGAGAACTCCTACATTCATGTGTAATACAGAGGAGTCAGAGAGCAGAGGAGGAAACACATTAACATCCTCAGCTGCCTTCAGATCAGACAGAAAACAGTTGCAGTTTGATTCATCTGAGACCATCAACATGTTAATAAGACATTCATACAACACTGCATACACAATAGTTTCCTACAGAAATGATTGGAAGATATTTAACCTGTTAGCAAACTGTTGCTTCTTTGTTCAGACACAGACCAACAACTATATTCATTTGTGATGTAGTTGTTTGTAAGGTGGATGTGACTGAGCTGGCTCAGGAGAACTGCAGAGTGTGTGAGTGAACCACAGCAGGTTGATTAAAGGTTCAGATTGTTTCAGTTTGAATCAATGAGCCTCCAGGAACAAGCTAACTTCTCTACCCTTTAGGAAGCCGTCATCCTCCATAAGTTTACAGTTCAGTTCAATGGAAACCACCAACTATCACTGTGACAGAGGAAGGAGAGTATAACTGTCAGAGATGATGTCACTGATGGACTTACCTGAGCAGGTGAGCTCCACCATGAAGGAAGAGTAACCTGATGATGTACAGTCCCTCAGTGTAGATCCAGAATGAAGACAGTCAGATCTGATCCTCCATACAGGTCTATGTGAGGACTCCTTTCTGCTTCCTGTTGAAACAGCAGAGCCACAGTCCAATTCTCTGCAGGCAACAGCTGCTGCCTTCAGGGTCCAGTCAGAGTCACTCACTGGTCTCCACTCTCCGTGTTTCACCTCCAGTCTACCTGCACAGCGACTGGCTCCTCCCACCAACCTGACAGTCTCTGAACAGAAACAAGAGAGTCATCAGTAAAAGAATAAAGTGAGTTTCATTAGAACAGAAATGAAGACAAATCAAAGCTGCAGCTCCTCTTCTACCTGAGCAGGTGAGTCCAACAGCTTTACCAGGTGAGCAGGTTCTTCTAGCTGAGTCTGATCTGCTACAGTCCAGGAGAGCAGACTCATGGCCTCCACACTGGAACTCTTTGGTCCACATTGGAGCCTCCACTTCTCCATAGAGCGCCCCCTGGAGGACTGAAGGAGCCCCACAGTTAAGCTCCCTACAGACCACCTCTGCATCCTGCTGGTCAAAGTCCGCTTCACACACTGAGGACCACGACTGCTCAGACTTCACCTCCAGTCTGCCAGAACACAGACTAGCCCCATTCACCAGCCTGACAGAGTCTGGAGAGAGAGAGGATTTAATATTTAATACTGATCTTTATTTACCACCTTATATATCATGACAAATATAAAACATCTCAGGAGGTCCCCTCCTGGAGCTGTGGAGTCTCTGGTAGCCGGGCCTCGACCTCTGGACAGGAATTGATCAGATTTTATTGATACTAATACAATAATCTATTCTGCTAGTTGGTCCAGTTCTTCATTGATTCTCTTATCAATTCCTGATCAAATGTTTTGTGTGGAAAGAAATTGTCCTACACAAGTTTCAGGGACAACAAAACAGTTTGATTGTCTCCACTGTTAATCAATGATGTTGCATGCTGATGAATATGTTGGTAAGATAAATAACATGCAAATAATGCACAGCCAACAGTTCATTACTTAAATAATGAATGAAAGCATCTAACAGTCTCCTGCCTCTATGAACAGCAGTGCCAATCACATGCTGCTTGTTCCAGCTGTGTCAGTGTAATGGTTATAAGAATGCTGTAATTCTGAATGAATGAATGGAAACAATATGAGTTAAAACATATTTACACATGTGTGTAAAAGGAAAAGATAAAGGTGCTGAGTTCAAATGCTGTAATTCATTGTTCTATCAAAGGGATTGATTTAAAAACACACTATGATCTGCAGATCAAGGTTATCTGTGATCCATTGCTCTGACCTTTCAGGTACAACAGGTTAAAAAAGATAAATAGGATAAAAAGATGATCTGTGTTTAAAATGTAGACTCATCAACCTTCTGTAATGTTTAAAATACACTTTAAGTTACATTTAGCAGTGTTCTCTTATTTCCATGAGTTTCCTTTTTTCTGTGAGTTTTAAGTTCTAGTTTGTAACTACTGATCTGTTTTAGATTGCTAAGGTCTTGTTCCGCCTGTGTAGAGGAACAGCAGGTCTGTAAATACAGAGAGGTGATTGGCTGAAGCAGCAGAGGGGTATTGCACAAAAGTAGAATAAAGAAATCCAGGATAACTGAGCAAGCGCGGCTTGATCTAGTCTGACCGGCGCATCTTGGCTTATTCGGTTGCACGTTTGCTGAGCCAGGATGAAAAGGTGCGGCTATGTCAAGCCAGGTGTAGATAGTTGGGATAAGTGCGTGTTTACGGCATTCTCAAATAGACCCATGGCATCGATCACAGAATCACAGATTGGAAAATGGAAAGGTGTCGCACGTCATTCTTCACGGCCGCTGAACAACAGCTCCTGATGGAGTTTCATGATGAGGTTAAAGAAATTATAAGAAAAAAAAGCAACACAAGCACAAAGCACTGTAATTAAGGAAAGGGAGAAAGTCTGGCAGACAATCGCGGACCGGCTCAATGCGTAAGTAGTGCAATTAATATACAATTATTGGGTAAAGCATAGTTCAGTGGGTAGAGCACCCGCCCCATGTGTTGAGGCTACAGTCCTCGCTGCAGGCGACCCTGGTTTGAATCCTGCACCAAGCGGTCCTATCCTGCATGTCATTGCCCCCTCTCTGTCTCCAGTTTTCCTGTCTCTCTCTACTAACCTGTACATCAAAGGCAAAAAGCCCAAAAAATATACTTAAAAAAAAAAGTACAATTAATACAACAGTGCTCCACTAGAACTGTCAAAATTACAATTAAAGGACTAAAGACGTTACTGTCCAAGCCCACTAATCAACAGTTTTGATTTAAATTAAATTAAACACTTTGATTTAAATGTGACAAGTAAAGTGCATGCTACTCAGGAAATATAATTAAGTGCAAACTATTATTATAATTAGGTGTAGGGCAGGGGGGAGGCACATCTGCAGCTGCAGGATGCACTTCTGCAGATGAGGAGACAGTATTGCTGGACTCCAGGCTTGAGGTATCATGTCAATTTTGTGGAAATGTCTTGCTCATTTAGCCCATAATGGATATGAAGTCAGTGATTTGGTGCTAATAGAAAATAACGTATAACAGGACCCAGATGCTGCTCAGCCTCAGAAGTAGCCAAGTAACATTGTGAGTATCGGCTAGTAAATAGTACAAAGTAAATCTACTGTACATTATATACAATAATGATACCACATGAATGACTATAAAATGACTGTTGCAATTAAACAGTCAACAGACTTTAATGAAACGACAATATAGTCTATTATATCAACATATTTAGAAAGACCATGGAAATGCTGTAAAACACATTAATTTGTCACACGATTGACAGTAGAACTGCCAGATGAATCCCTGAGAATAATCTTAGCCTGGTTGTTAGCCTGGTCTGGAGCAGGCTAGCTGCAGAGAATAAATCACCATAGTAACTGGGCCGGGTTAAATTTAACCTGCTTTCATGCAACCGACTTGAGGCTAAATTCAGCCAGGATAACTAACATATCCCGGCTTAATCCCTTATCTTGGTTTCGTGCAATACCCCTCAGGTCTGTAAATACAGAGAGGTGTGGCACCCTGGACATTTTAGGGGCTCAGATTATTTTCAGATGTGTTGTTGTATTAGTTTGTTATGTTAGTGACTGGCGCTGTAATCCTTTGCTGAAGGAATTTAGCCCAGTCATAGTGGACACAGTCACAGTAGAAGCAACAGGAGAGTACTGATGCTAGACTGTCTTTTTGTTGTGTATTTCACTACAAATAAAACCATCTGGCACCTGGATGAACATTGTCTACATTCAGTGTGGAACAAGATGATGAATCCTTCTTCTGTGAGAAGCTGAATGTTGTTTTCTCCTCATTTGTTTGTTGAGATAAATGAACGTTGATCACTGAGAGATGATCACACAGCACAGAGAACTCCTACATTCATGTGTAATACAGAGGAGTCAGAGAGCAGAGGAGGAAACACATTAACATCCTCAGCTGCCTTCAGATCAGACAGAAAACAGCTGCAGTTTGATTCATCTGAGACCATCAACATGTTAATAAGACATTCATATAACACTGCATACACAATAGTTTCCTACAGAAATGATTGGAAGATATTTAACCTGTTAGCAAACGGTTGCTTCTTTGTTCAGACACAGACCAACAACTATATTCATTTGTGATGTAGTTGTTTGTAAGGTGGATGTGACTGAGCTGGCTCAGGAGAACTGCAGAGTGTGTGAGTGAACCACAGCAGGTTGATTAAAGGTTCAGATTGTTTCAGTTTGAATCAATGAGCCTCCAGGAACAAGCTAACTTCTCTACCCTTTAGGGAGCCGTCATCCTCCATAAGTTTACAGTTCAGTTCAATGGAAACCACCAACTATCACTGTGACAGAGGAAGGAGAGTATAACTGTCAGAGATGATGTCACTGATGGACTTACCTGAGCAGGTGAGCTCCACCATGGAGGAAGAGTAACCTGATGATGTACAGTCCCTCAGTGTAGATCCAGAATGAAGACAGTCACGTCTGATCCACCATACAGGTCTATGTGAGGACTCCTTTCTGCTTCCTGTTGAAACAGCAGAGCCACAGTCCAATTCTCTGCAGGCAACAGCTGCTTCCTTAAGGGTCCAGTCAGAGTAACTCACTGGTCTCCACTCTCCCTGTTTCACCTCCAGTGTACCTGCACAGTGACTGGCTCCTCCCACCAACCTGACAGTCTCTGAACAGAAACAAGAGAGTCATCAGTAAAAGAATAAAGTGAGTTTCATTAGAACAGAAACAAGAGAGTCATCAGTAAAAGAATAAAGTGAGTTTCATTAGAACAGAAATGAAGACAAATCAAAGCTGCAGCTCCTCTTCTACCTGAGCAGGTGAGTCCAACAGCTTTACCAGGTGAGCAGGTTCTTCTAGCTGAGTCTGATCTTCTACAGTCCAGGAGAGCAGACTCATGGCCTCCACACTGGAACTCTTTGGTCCACATTGGATCCTCCACTTCTCCATAGAGCGCCCCCTGGAGGACTAAAGGAGCCCCACAGTTAAGCTCCCTACAGACCACCTCTGCATCCTGCTGGTCAAAGTCAGCTTCACACACTGAGGACCACGACTGCTCAGACTTCACCTCCAGTCTCCCTGAACACAGACTAGTCCCATTCACCAGCCTGACAGAGTCTGGAGAGAGAGAGGATTTAATATTTAATACTGATCTTTATTTACCACCTTATATATCATGACAAATATAAAACATCTCAGAAGGTCCCCTCCTGGAGCTGTGGAGTCTATGGTAGCCGGACCTCGGCCTCTGGACAGGAATTGATCAGATTTTATTGATACCAATACAATAATCTATTCTGCTAGTTGGTCCAGTTCTTCATTGATTCTCTCATTAATTCCTGATCAAATGTTTTGTGTGGAAAGAAATTGTCCTACACAAGTTTCAGGGACAACAAAACAGTTTGATTGTCTCCACTGTTAATCAATGATGTTGCATGCTGATGAATATGTTGGTAAGATAAATAACATGCAAATAATGCACAGCCAACAGTTCCACCCACCAACCTGACAGTCTCTGAACAGAAACAAGAGAGTCATCAGTAAAATAATAAAGTGAGTTTCATTAGAACAGAAACAAGAGAGTCATCAGTAAAAGAATAAAGTGAGTTTCATTAGAACAGAAACAAGAGAGTCATCAGTAAAAGAATAAAGTGAGTTTCATTAGAACAGAAATCAAAGCTGCTTGTTATCTGAATCAACACAGTAACACTTCTACACTGTTTGCTTCTCAGCTGTGAGTTTGGTTTCTCTCTGTAATATTCATTTTAAACAAGGTCAGATAGACTGTCCCTACTGTTTAATGCTGCTTTGCACCTGCTCTTATTCATTTATGGAAATGTTTGAGTTGTTATGTGATCTCATGTCTTTAGTGAGTGTTTGTTTTATTAAGACAAATTAATTATAACAAAGCTTTTTAATTGTTGAGTCTTCAGTGCTGTTCAGTAACTTGAAAATGATGCTTCAAAGAAAACATGAATAGAATAGTGATGAGATCGTAGATCGTGATCCTGCCTTAAAAAATAGAGAAAGATATTTTTCCATATTGCTCACCGCTAGTTGAAAATGTTACTGAATAATTTCTGACTTATAATATGAACATATATTCCTCCGTCTCTCACATCCTCGCTGGGAGGAGCTGAGGAGACACGTTAGC
>JAJDFG010001001.1:25000-27500 GCA_021039105.1 Scomber colias | reverse complement strand
TTGTGACTGTGACCCTCATAAAAGTCATATTTTACAAATCTGCATTATATAAACTAACGAAATTCGTTAAAGCAAGTCATTTGGCGACTTCTAAGTCATTCAGTTAAATTAAGTCTGTTCTATAGCTGCTCCGCTGGAGAGGCTGCGAGTGTGAATAAAATCAGTGCGTCTTTTTTACACTAGTATCTGTAGCAGGCTACTGCACGACTCAGGCATGACTCAGAAGAACATGCTTGTACTTTTTAATCATAGTGCGTTGTGTTAATTGATCGGCTGTGTTGTGTGTTACCGGCGCAGCACGCGTTATGTTTTTGTGCAACGTATGTGTCGGAGGCAACTGTGCTTGAGTACACTTGGGTTTTGAGGTAATGTGAGTGCGGGCCAGCGGGGGACGGGGGGCATTCGCTTTGAAAGACAATGGGACAGCCCTGTAACCATCCCCCTCAACCCTTCACCTTCGAGCTGGACACCTCCCCCACCGAAAATCAAGATCAAGACACTGTCTGTGCCCCCACTATATCCAGCACATATGCTCCTGTATGTGTGGTTGAGTTTTCAGTTTTACATCTTTTCTAAGTGAGTGAGGGGTGTAGTTGTAGATGTGTGTAGTGCCCCCACTCTGTCCAGCACATATGTGTGGTTGAGTTTTCAGTTTTACACCAATAGTTAATTAACTAGTTAGTTACTGTAATAATAATAACGAATCTGAATTTAAACTCAATTTGTCTGACTTATATTTATCTTTTTCATATAATTCATGCTCATTAAACTCTGTCTGGCCCATATCTGTCGCGGCATCTGAGCGCTCTTTCTCAGCCTTGCGCAGGCTGGAAACCTGGCTGCGCAGCACCATGACGCAGGAGAGATTTGACTATTATGAAAGCTCACAGTGACCCCTCTCAGAAAATAGTTCCGATGTCCAGGGACACTATTCTGATTCTGAATCTCTGTGTGTGATTTGTGTGACAATGGAACCAAATGGCCCATTAAGCCCAAACAAAAGGTTGAGCAATGATAATGCTAATAAGGTGGCTGGGCTTACCTGGCTTAAAGCACTGAATAGACCGGGGTTGGCTGGCACAAATGCGCTGTATAATTGCACATAATCAAATACAGTCCTGTGGTCCGTTTTTATCATTCCGTATTATTTATCTGAGCCTAAAAGTAAAATACGAAAAGGTTTTTTTTTTCGTTTTTTGTGTTAGATTCAAAACAAATAACACAATAATCAGTAGTCAGTAGGCTATTTAATTTTTTGATTTGATTCGATGAATTTCGGATGACCACAAAAAATCATAAAACATCAGAATGTGGGCTAGTTTGTGACAGAAGCGCCATCTTCTGGTCAAACCCTGTATTACAACGAATAGGTGGGTTTACAGGAAAAGATAGACATGCCCAGGAGAGGGAGGGGGTTTCTCCAGCTGCTGGAACTCAGCTGGAACTTGGCTGGAACTTGGCTGGGAGTCAGCTGCCATTCAGCTGCCATTCAGCTTGGAGGGGAACTTTGAAGTGGCTACTACTGTATTTGAAGGCCTCCACTCGCTCCACACATCCGTCGTTGATGTACAGGGGGGCAGGAGCGGCTTTGTTCCGTCGGAAGTCCAGGATGAGTTCCTTAGTTTTGGAGATGTTCAGTGCCAGGTTGTTGAGGGCGCACCACTCACTGAGTCTAAGGACCTCATCTCTGTAGGCCGTCTCGTTCCCCTCTGTGATCATCCCCACCACCATTGTGTCATCCGCGAATTTCACAATGATGTTCTCAGGGTGGGTGGGTCTGCAGTCGTGCGTGTAGAGTGAGTAGAGTAGTGGGCTCAGCACACAGCCCAGGATGGGAGCCCCAGGTTGGCCAACTTGGGGATAAGAATGTCCGGTATTATTGTGTTAAAGGCTGAGCTGTAGTCGATGAAGAGCATTCTGACATAGCTCCCCCTTTTCTCGAGGTGGCTCAGTGCAGCATGGAGAGCGGTGGTTATTGCATCCTCAGTGGATCTATTTGTCCGGTATGCAAACTGGTGTGGGTCAAGGGTGGGGGGGAGACAGGCTTTGATGTGTCTCAGTACCAGTTTTTCAAAGCACTTTGTGATGATTGGGGTGAGTGCTACTGGGCGGAAGTCGTTGAGATTGTTTGTGGGTGACTTCTTGGGCACTGGGATGATGGTGGCCGATTTTAGGCAGGCTGGGATGGTGGCTTGTCTCAGTGACAGGTTGAAAATGACAGTGAAGACTGGTGCAAGTTGGTCAGCACATGCCTTGAGTACTTTCCCGTGAAGGTTGGGGTGGTGTGGCTGAGTACTGGGCTTGGGACTCAAAGCGGGCAAAGAAGCTGTTTAGCTCCTCTGCCAGTGCTACGTCTGAGTCCCCAGGAATCGCAGCGGAGCCCTTGTAGTTGGTGAGGGACTGTATGCTCTGCCACATCTGTCGGGGGTTGTTGAGTTACCCTTCTATCTTCCCCTTGTAGTCTGCTTTTGCAGCCTTGATGCCTCTCCTCAGGTTGGCG
>JAJDFG010001001.1:17500-20000 GCA_021039105.1 Scomber colias | reverse complement strand
GGGAGGAGAGAAGGAGGAAGGGAGGAAGGAAGGACGGAGGAAATGAGGAACAACGGAGGGAGAAAGGAAGAGAGGAAGGGAAGAAAGAAGGCAGGGAGGAAGGAAAGGAAGGAAAGGAAGGAAGGAAGGAAGGAAAGAAGGAAGGAAGGAAGGAAGGAAGGAAGGAAGGATATTTTGGGATAGATCTCTGAGTTTCAAGGTGCAGCCGGGGGGGTGGGGGGGGGGAGTCCAGTTTGGGGACCTCATAATCTCCTATCTGCTGTTCATGTGTTGATGTTGTTCTGCTGGACTCTACAGGTGAAGTCCTCCAACAGGCTCTGGGACGGTTTGCAGATGAATGCCCCTTCAGGGTGGGGGGGGGGAGTTTAACCCTTTATAGCACACTCATTGTAGGAAGGGAGGAAGGAAGGCAGGATGGAGGAAAGAAGGAATGAAGGAAGGTAGGGGGGAGGAAAGAAAGAGAGAGGGAGGGAGGGAGGGAGGAAGGGAAGAAAGAAGGAATGAAAAGAGGAAGGAAAGAAGGAAGGGAGGAGAGAAGAAGGGAGGGAGGAAGGACAGATGGAAGGAAGGAAAGGAAGGAAGGACGAAGGAAATGAGGAACAACGGAGGGAGAAAGGAAAAGAGGAAGGGAAGAAAGAAGGCAGGGAGGAAGGAAAGGAAGGAAGGAAGGAAGGAAGGAAGGAAGGAAGGAAGGAAGGAAGGAAGGATATTTTGGGATAGATCTCTGAGTCTCAAGGTGCAGCCGGGGGGGCGGGGAGAGTCCAGTTTGGGGACCTCAGAATCTCCTCTGCTGTTCATGGTTAATGTTGCTCTGCTGGACTCTACAGGTGAAGTCCTCCAACAGGCTCTGGGACGGTTTGCAGATGAATGCCCCTTCAGGGTGGGGGGGGGGGGGGGGTGGGGAGGGAGAGTTTAACCCTTTATAGGACACTCATTGTAAGGAAGGGAGGAAGGAAGGAAGGATGGAGGAAAGAAGGAAGGAAGGAAGGTAGGGGGAGGAAAGAAGGGAAGAAAGAAGTAACCCAGATTCCTCCTCTGATGTAAACAGGTAGTGTGTGTGTGTGTGTGTGTGTGTGTGTGTGTGTGTGTGTGTGTGTGCATGTGAAGGTGTGTGTGTCCATAGCATGAATTCATCCCTTTATAGGACACTCATTGAAAGGAAGGGAGGAAGGAAGGAAGGAAGGAAGGAAGGAAGGAAGGAAGGGATTTACAAATTTTAATTTACAAATAAATGAAAAGCATTTGTGAATATCTTCCTAACATTTACAACTTTCAAACAGGCATTTGTGAACTCAGTTTTTATTTATTTGTAAATTCATTTAATGTATTTTTTATATTTGCTAAATTCACACTTACACACAGATTGTCGACCTGCACACACACACACACACAACATTATGAAACTAATCTAACTCCATATGTATATATCACATTGTGAGGACCACCACTGTATGGAAGTCTCATTTTAAGGAAGAGCTTTTAACAATGAACACTTTTAATTAGGGATGGAGCCATATGGTTTTTTAAGGGCTGATACCGATTATTAGTAACCAAGGCAACCAAGGCAACCGTAACCAAGGCAACCGATATTAATTAGTAAAACTTCAGAGAGGCCGGCTGCACTAAACTGGGCCATCTGATGACGTCTTCTGTCCAGCAGGGGGAGCTCTGACCTCTAGTACTGTTAGAGGTACTAGTACTTTACTGTAGTACAGTTAGAGGTACTAGTACTTTACTGTAGTACTGTTAGAGGTACTAGTACTTTACTGTAGTGCAGTTAGAGGTACTTGTACTTTACTGTAGTACAGTTAGAGGTACTAGTACTTTACTGTAGTACTGTTAGAGGTACTTGTACTTTACTGCAGTACAGTTAGAGGTACTAGTACTTTACTGTATTGCAGTTAGAGGTACTTGTACTTTACTGTAGTACAGTTAGAGGTACTAGTACTTTACTCTAGTACTGTTAGAGGTACTAGTACTTTACTGTAGTACTGTTAGAGGTACTAATACTTTACTGTAGTACAGTTAGAGGTACTAGTACTTTACTGTAGTACAGTTAGAGGTACTTGTACTTTACTGTAGTACTGTTAGAGGTACTAATACTTTACTGTAGTACAGTTAGAGGTACTTGTACTTTACTGTAGTACAGTTAGAGGTACTAGTACTTTACTGGGAAGAGTCCTTGTAATCAATAACCTGTCTTTCTTTCTTTCTGTCTTTCTTTCTTTCTTTCTGTCTTTCTGTCTTTCTTTCTTTCTGTCTTTCTGTCTTTCTTTCATTCTTTCTTTCTTTCTTTCTTTCTGTATAATAATTAGTTTAACCTGCAGTTCCTCTCTCCGTCCACCAGGTGGCGGTGACGCGCCTTTAGCTGCTAATTAAACTGCAGAAGAAGAAGAAGAAGAAGAAGAAAACCAAGATGGCGCGGATGTAAACAAACAAACGTCGCAGTTTAACTTCTGATGAAGATGAAGATGAAGTAGAAGAAGAAGATGATGAAGAT
>JAJDFG010001001.1:0-12500 GCA_021039105.1 Scomber colias | reverse complement strand
TGATGATGAGGAGGAGGATGATGATGATGGTGATGATGAGGAGTAGGATGGTGATGATGATGATGAGGAGGGTGATGATGATGGTGGTGATGAAGATGAGGAGGATGATGATGGTGGTGATGATGAGGAGGAGGATAATGATGAAGATGAGGAGGAGTTTTCCCTCCACAGCTGATGATGATGATGAAACTACTTCCTGTTTCAGAGCCTGGAGAAGAAGGAGGAGCAGGAGAGCTCTGAGGAAGAGGAGGGAGAGGAGAAGAAGAAGAAGCAGGAGGAGGAAGAGGCTGAGGCAGAGGAGGAGTACGATGAGGAAGAGTTCGAGGAGGTGAGACTGTTAAAGAAACAACTTTAATTATGTTAACGTTAAAAGATACAAACTCATAACTCATGTGTGTGTGTGTGTGTGTGTGTGTGTGTGTGTGTGTGTGTCTGTCTCTCTGTGTGTTTCTCTGTGTGTGTGTGTGTGTGTGTGTGTGTGTCTCTGTGTGTGTGTATGTGTATGTGTCTCTCTCTCTCTCTGCATGTGTGTGTGTGTCTCTGTGTGTGTGTCTCTGTGTGTGTGTCTCTGTGTGTGTGTGTGTGTGTGTGTGTGTGCGTGTGTGTGTGTGTGTGTGTGTCTCTCTGTGTGTCTGTGTGTGTGTGTGTGTCTCTCTCTCTGTGTGTCTGTGTGTGTGTGTGTGTCTCTCTCTCTGTGTGTGTGTGTGTGTGTGTGTGTATGTCTCTGTGTGTGTGTGTCTGTATGTGTGTGTGTGTGTGTGTCTCTCTATATATGTGTGTGTGTTTGTGTATATGTGTGTTTCTGTGTGTGTGTGTGTGTGTGTGTGTCTGTGTGTGTGTGTGTATAATGTGTGTGTGTGTGTCTCTCTATATATGTGTGTGTGTTTGTGTATATGTGTGTGTTTCTGTGTGTGTGTGTGTGTGTGTCTGTGTGTGTCTCTTTATGTGTGTGTGTGTGTCTCTGTCTGTGTGTGTCTCTCTCTGCATGTGTGTGTCTCTCCGTATGTGTGTGTGTGTGTCTCTCTCTCTCTCTCTGTGTGTGTGTGTGTGTGTGTGTGTGTGTGTGTGTGTGTGTGTGTGTGTGTGTGTGTGTAGGAGACAGACTACATCATGTCCTACTTTGATAACGGGGAGGAGTTTGGAGGAGACAGCGACGAGAACATGGACGAGGCTATTTACTGAAGATCAGCCTTTCTCTCTCCTTCCTTCCTTCCTTCCTTCCTTCCATCTGTGCTTCCTCTCTCCTTCTTTCTTTCCTTCTTCCTTCCTTCCTTCCTTCCTTCCTCTGTCCTTCTTTCCTTCCTTCCTTCCTCCCTCCCTCCTACCTCCCTTCCTTACTTACTTCTTTCCTCCATCCAACGGAACGGACGAGGCTATGTCCTGAAACCCAGCGGACGAGGCTATTTCCTGAAGCTCGGCCTTTCTCTCTCCTTCCTTCCTTCCATCTGTGCTTCCTCTCTCCTTCTTTCTTTCCTTCTTCTCCCTTTCTTCCTTCCTTCCTTCCTTCCTTCCTCTGTCCTCCATCAAACGGAACGGACAAGGCTATTTCCTGAAACCCGGCGGACGAGGCTACTTCCTGAAGCTCAGCGGACACGGCTACTTCCTGAAGCTCAGCGGACGAGGCTACTTCGTGAAGCTCAGCGGACAAGGCTATTTCCTGAAACCCAGCGGACGAGGCTATTTCCTGAAGCACAGTGTAACCAGAGAAACCGTCCAGTTTAACGTTTTATACCAAAAAGACTCAAAGTGTTTCTACGAGAAGCTTCCTCCGTGGAAACATGGAAACAGGAAGTGGGCTTTGGTGGAAACAGGAAGTGGGCTTGTGGTTGTTAGTGAGGTCTTTTAAATGTTTTTAAGCTTTTCTATCTTAATGTTTTAAGTGTTTGAACATGAATCATATCTGTGTGTTAGTCAGGCAGCTGTTACACCAATAAACGGCAGCTACATGGTAACGAGTCCTGTTAATGACTTGGGGGGGGGGGGGGTCTTAGGGTTTGGGGGGGGGTTGAGGTGGGTTAGGGTAGCAAAAAGACTTTGCTACTAAAAACACTGTAATGCTGAAACATAGAAGATGAAGATGAAGACTCATTTACTCTCCTCCTTTCTTTCTGTCCTTCTCATACTTAATCTTCCTTTCTCTCCTCCCTTCCTTCCTTCTTCCCTTCCTTCCTTCTTCCCTTCCTCCCTTCCTTCCTTCCTTCCTCCCTCCCTTCCTCCCTCCCTCCCTTCCTTCCTCCCTTACTCTCTCCCTCCCTTCCTTCCTTCCTTCTTCCCTCCTTCCTCTTTTCCTTTCTCCTTCCTTCCTTTCTCTCCTCCCTTCCTTCCTTCATCCCTCCTCCCTCCCTCCCTTCCTTCCTCCCTCGTTCCCTTCCTTCCTTTCTTCCTTCCTTCCTTCCTTCCTCTCTCCCTCCATCCCTCCCTCCCTCCCTTCCTTTCTCTTCTTCATTCAGACTCTGAAGCTTCATATTAGCTTCACATCAACTTTTAAATCCATGTTTCCACAGAAGGAGGACTGTGGGTTTAGTCCTCCATCACTCCCCCCCCCCCCCCCCCCCCGACACACACACACACACACCCTGAAATTGAAGTATGAAAACAGCAGACTGACAACCAGCAGTCCCCTCTGTGTCCTGTAGGGGGCAGAGTTGTATTTATCATCTCAGACACTCCTCTACTCTGTCTCCTCCTTCACACACACATACACACATACTGCTGCTTTAACACACACACACACACACACACTACTGCTTTAGTCTGTAACTCACCTGCTGAGCTCAACTGTCCAATCAGGAGCCACGGAGCTGCTGTGATGTCACCACCTGCTCAGGTAACCACGGCTACGCTGTCACGTCTCTTTATTGATCACACTGATATCTGATATATGTGTCTGGAGACAGGAAGTATCGGCAAGAGTTTCACTTCAAATCTTTTATTTTTTATTTCTGATTCAACATTTAATACAAACACTGTCTGTTATTAGTGCCATACTTATTCTTATTCTTTGAGAAAACCCCGACAATATATACATCAAAACGTGCGGCTCGATCGGGAAAGAGGTGCTATGACTTTTGGTGTTGAAATTCCAATTTTTCCCAACGTTATTCCCAAAAAACCGGGAGATTTCTCCATTGAAAATGAATGGGAATTTTTTGAAAACCCCCAAAAATTTCACATTTTCTCACCTTTTTTCAGAGTCACCTAGCTCTCTCATACGTGCACGTAGAAACATGATTCAAACTTTAAAACGTAGGAAAACTTGTGCTCTCTGGAAAAATACCAAACTGTTTTTACATAACATGTAAACTTTTCAAACTATGAGCAGTCAAACGAGGAGTGGAAATCACTTTTTCTTCAAAGTTAGAGTGGAAACGGCAGTTAGCTAGAGTGTGAGAAGCAGTAAAAAATATCCTTCATTTTTATTTTTAACTCGAGCTCACGGCCAAACCGTAAAAAGGAGACAAATAATTTTTGGTCAAAATGTAGACATAGGTGTTGGGATTCATAAAATGTGACTTTGACAGGCGGGGTCTGCACAAAATTTAAACGATACCTGTCTCACTCCCCATTGACTCTAATGTAATCGTCTTCTTTTTTCAAAAGAATCTCACTCTGTGTTCGCACTGTGCTTACTCGCTCATTTTAAGGAATATCTGAATAAAATAAACACTGTCAGAATCTGCCGGCTTCTGTGTCTCTCACAGTGTTTTCGGTTTTTGGACAGGAGTTACGGTTTTCTCACAGTTTGCAATTGTTCGGGACCTTGTCAGAAGCCAAATTCTGGGGGCATTTTGAACATTTCCAAGCAGATTCTCAAATCGCCGTAGCAACCGTAAGGCCTTAGCTGCCCTTAGCAACCGAAGGGCCTTAGCAACCTGTCGCTGGGCAGAAACTGAGCTACTTTATTGTGATTGGTTAATTCCTGTCTGTCTGTTTTGCCAGTTAATTGAGCTAATTCATTTGAATGGAGTGATTAATTCATGTTTACCGAGGACTAAATAAATAGTTTAATTGTTTAGTATGATTTGTGGTGTATAAAAAGATTCAACATTTATCAATACAAGATGAACAAAATGTACATAATATAATTTCATACAACAAAGTCATTTAAAATAAAAAAGTATAATAAAATTTACTCTCTTAATCATAAGATTTACTTAATAATTTCATAACAGTGATGATCCTGTAACTGGGGATTTCCACCGGGTCCGTCAGCGGCGCGGAACGGCTGTGCTACGTTTTAGCTCCGTCCTCTGCCCGGCGTCAACTCACACCGGTAGCGTTACAGCAGCGGACCGGAGCATGCTCTGGGAGAGAAAGCTGCCTTTTAAAATGAAGTTGCACTGTTAATACAGTAATTACGGCAGCCCAATCAAACCCGAACGAGTGCCTTTAGTCTACCGTAATTACTGTAGTAGCTAGTCTACAGTAATTACTGTAGTAGCTAGTCTACAGTAATTACTGTAGTAGCAGCACAACTAAATGGCCCGGTTTTGTTAACTTGCTCAATTTTGGTTGATTTGGTAATTTTCTTTGATTTATGTGCTTATCCCATCTGTCAGTAGGCTACGTAGCTAGATGGAGTCTTTATCTGACTGTTTTATTCATGTTTGTTGCTGAAATACGATCGGGAGGCTGCACGGGTTGTTTTATTTTGAAAAACGGAAGTTTTATTATGCCGATTCAGTGTCGGACTTCCTGTCTGGTGCAATCTGCTCTGTTAAGCTTGTCGGGAGTTGGCAACGGCTCCGTCAAAAATAGAAATGCTACCTATTGATAGCGCTGCGGCGCGGGAGCCGCTGCTGGGACGTTGCTGACACGCTGCTGAAACGTTCCCGGTGGAGATACTCTCATTGATTATAGTGTTACCTATCAGCTCCGGTGACCGCGGCGCAGCTGTAACGCGCCGCTGCCGGACTCAGTGGAAATTAGGCTTAAGAGTATTAATGTAATTCATATATACAGCTTTGGCTTAAATTCTCACAGTTACTCTTCTCCTGGCTGCACCTGTGTTTCCATGGCGATTCCCTATGACCGCAGTGTGCGTCTCCTCCTCTTCCTCCACCACAGCAGCAGCAGCAGCAGGACGGCAGCGATAGCCAGGCCGGCGGGGGCGGAGATGATGTGAACCCTGTGAGAACGGGAGAACTCCGCCCTCCAGCTCACCTCCAGCCGGTTGTCCAAGCTCAGGTGAGCGGTGGTGCAGGTGTAGCTGTGTTTCCGCTGAAGCTCTTCGTCCGTGACGGTCAACGTCTTCCTCACCTGATAGAGGCCGTTACCGTTGGGCAGCACCTCACCGCCCGTCAGCTGGTCCTCGTCCACTGGCTGGCCGTCCCGCAGTAGCGTCAGGTTGATGTGGCGAGGGTAGAAGTCTGTGGCCAGACAGGTGACCCGAGCTCCGCCTGACAACGGCTTCGTTATGAAGCGGACTCGAGGTCGAACCCGACGTTTCACCAGACGTTTGTTTTGGTCCAGGAGGTGTTTAAGTGTCTGTACACAGAAGGGCAGGAAGATGTTGGAGTAGAGTGTCTGGAAGTACGTCTTCTTCATAGTGTCCCACTGGATCTCCCAGTTGTCACCGCCGGCGTAGGTGAAGTGTGTCATGTTGTACATCAGGCTGTCGGCGTCCTGTCCGTTGGAGCCGTCTCTGAACATGATGAGTGCCGGCTGACCGTCCTGCAGCACCTCGCAGCCTGTCAGCCTCTGCTGGACGTGGACTCCCGCCGTCAGATTGAAACGGTGTTTGACCAGCGCCAGCCGCTTCTTCATGCTGGAGAACATTTGACGCTGTATGTACCCGGCCTGCTGACCCAGGTCCAGCTCTGCTCCCTCCTCACCATTTTCCCTGAATCGGTCCGTTACCGAGTCGAAGTAGCCCACCTGAATGTCATCCAGCATCAGGACCGCACTGAACTCTGGAAACTGTGTCAACCCTGAGATGTAGGTGGCCAGCACCCACAAGGAGTGTCGTCCAGAACCTAAGAGGGGCAAAGCATTATGGGTAAGTGGGATACACCAGCAGTGAGACCAACAGAGACAGGACTGGATGTTTTTGATGTTGTTGACTTGTGATTGTGGAGTGAGGATGCTGTCCCTCAGCTCCAGGACTGTTTCAACAACACAGACTAGAACATCTTTAGTAGTCAAGGAGCACCTGATCACCCAAAAATGGCATTGGAGGAATACACGACCACAGTCATGGACTATATCAACATTACGTGTACGACAATGTTACCACCAGAAAGAGTGTTAATGTTTCCCAACTAAAAGCCATGGATGTCAAGGGAGGTACGATCACTCCTAAAAGCCAGAGATGTGGCCTACAGATCTGGAGATGCAGCAGTGTACAGAGCAACCGGGCCATCTCCAAACTCCAGGACTTAAACCTCAACACCTCACTGTTCAGCTGGGTTCTGGACTTCTTAACAAACCACACAAAGACTCTGTGACTCTGACCATCGGCACCGGTTCCCCACAAAGTTGTGTACTCAGTCCACTGCTCTACACACTACACTGGTTCTACCTGCTGTGCTGTCTCATTGCTCTTGTAACAATGACACATTACTTTGAACTTTGAACGACTTCATGCAGTAAAAGTACAATGCTGGGCGTGAGCTTGTGATCATGTGATTAAGGAATGTGCCCAAACCACTCAGCTACCTGGGAGCTTTTCACCAGAACAGAGAGACGGTATGCAGACTTAGTAACACAAACTAAAACACAAACATTTAGTTAAATGCTGAGCTCAGTAAGTTAACATGTCCTGAACTTGACTGATTTTGTTGTGACTGTGTGTAACTCAGCCACCAACTGATCACCAATGACAACCATCAGCACTGCTCGAGTGTGAATATTAAAGCCACTTCAGTGGAAGTGAGAAACTGCTGTTACTGTAATAATGTGTTTTACCTGAGCTGATCACCTGAGGGACGAACACACACACAAACAGCAGCTGGAACTCAAACATATTGATCTGCTGATCAGGAATCTGATCATGAACCAATCGATCGCCTGGTTTTAAATGTCTGCGTCCTCGTCTTCTTCTGTTTGCAACTTTGTCTGTTGAACAAGTCCCAAAGCTTTTTTTTTCACCAATCAGCATCAAGCATAATGTGTCTCCGGGCAGATTAGAGGGAAGCATAAGACTTCTCAGGTTTTTAGTCATTTGTGGAACAGTGAGAATGAAAATGTGAATAAGAACAGGAAACAGTTTATATGAGATTATTATTTATGTTTTGTTTCACTTTAACCCTTTCATGCCTGAATCATGATAACATCACTGCTTTTATTTCTCTTTAGGCATGAAGAAATATGAAGTTATAATGTATAAGTTATACTGTCGTGATGAGCATGATGTCCTGGAGGTCTTTCAATCAGGCTTCAAAACCCTGCACAGCACCGAGTCACCCCTGCTCCACTGCCGTATGGTGTTCCACAGGGGTCGATTTTAGGGCCCCTGCTCCACTGCCGTATGGGGTTCCACAGGGGTTGATTTTAGGGCCCCTGCTCCGCTGCCGTATGGGGTTCCACAGGGGTCGATTTTAGGGCCCCTGCTCCACTGCCATATGGGGTTCCACAGGGGTCTGTCTCAGGGCCCCTGCTCCACTGCCGTATGGGGTTCCACAGGGGTCGGTCTCAGGGCCCCTGCTCCACTGCCGTATGGGGTTCCACAGGGGTCTGTCTCAGGGCCCCTGCTCCACTGCCATATGGGGTTCCACAGGGGTCGATTTTAGGGCCCCTGCTCCACTGCCGTATGGGGTTCCACAGGGGTCTGTCTCAGGGCCCCTGCTCCGCTGCCGTATGGCGTTCCACAGGGGTTGGTCTCAGGGCCCCTGCTCCACTACCGTATGGGGTTCCACAGGGGTCAATTTTAGGGCCCCTGCTCCACTGCTGTATGGGGTTCCACAGGGGTCTGATTTAGGGCCCCTGCTCCGCTGCCGTATGGGGTTACACAGGGGTCGATTTTAGGGCCCCTGCTCCACTGCCGTATGGGGTTCCACAGGGTTCTGTCAGGGCCCCTGCTCCACTGCGTATGGGGTTCCACTGGGGTCGATTTTAGGGCCCCTGCTCCACTGCCGTATGGGGTTCCACAGGGGTCGATTTTAGGGCCCCTGCTCCACTGCCGTATGGGGTTCCACAGGGTTCTGTCAGGGCCCCTGCTCCACTGCCGTATGGGGTTCCACAGGGGTCGGTCTTAGGGCCCCTGCTCCACTGCCGTATGGGGTTCCACAGGGGTCGGTCTTAGGACCCCTGCTCCGCTGCCGTATGGCGTTCCACAGGGGTCGGTCTCAGGGCCCCTGCTCCACTGCCGTATGGGGATCCACAGGGGTCAATTTTAGGGCCCCTGCTCCACTGCTGTATGGGGTTCCATAGGGGTCTGTCATAGGGCCCCTGCTCCGCTGCCGTATGGGGTTCCACAGGGGTCGGTCTTAGGACCCCTGCTCCGCTGCCGTATAGGGTTCCACAGGGGTCAGTCTCAGGGCCCCTTCTCCACTGCCGTATGGGGTTCCACAGGGGTCGATTTTAGGGCCCCTGCTCCACTGCTGTATGGGGTTCCACAGGGGTCGATTTTAGGGCCCCTGCTCCACTGCCGTAGGGGTCTGTCTCAGGGACCCTGCTCCACTGCCATATGGGGTTCCACAGGGGTCTGTCTCAGGGCCCCTGCTCCACTGCCATATGGGGTTCCACAGGGGTCAGTCTCAGGGCCCCTGCTCCACTGCCATATGGGGTTCCACAGGGGTCGGTCTTAGGGCCCCTCCTCCACTGCCGTATGGGGTTCCACAGGGGTCTGTCTCAGGGCCCTTGCTCCACTGCCATATGGGGTTCCACAGGGGTCTGTCTCAGGGCCCCTGCTCCACTGCCATATGGGGTTCCACAGGGGTCGGTCTTAGGGCCCCTGCTCCACTGCCGTATGGGGTTCCACAGGGGTCTGTCTCAGGGCCCCTGCTCCACTGCCGTATGGGGTTCCACAGGGGTCGATTTTAGGGCCCCTGCTCCACTGCCGTAGGGGTCTGTCTCAGGGCCCCTGCTCCACTGCCATATGGGGTTCCACAGGGGTCAGTCTCAGGGCCCCTGCTCCACTGCCATATGGGGTTCCACAGGGGTCGGTCTTATGGCCCCTGCTCCACTGCTATATGGGTTTCCACAGGGGTCGGTCTCAGGGCCCTTGCTCCACTACCATATGGGGTTCCAAAGGGGTCTGTCTCAGGGCCCCTGCTCAACTGCCATATGGGGTTCCACAGGGGTTGGTCTTAGGGCCCCTGCTCCACTGCCGTATGGGGTTCCACAGGGGTCTGTCTCAGGGCCCCTGCTCCGCTGCCGTATGGCGTTCCACATGGGTCGGTCTCAGGGCCCCTGCTCCACTGCCGTATGGGGTTCCACAGGGGTCAATTTTAGGGCCCCTGCTCCACTGCTGTATGGGGTTCCACAGGGGTCTGTCTTAGGGCCCCTGCTCCACTGCCGTATGGGGTTCCACAGGGGTCGGTCTTAGGACCCCTGCTCTTCTCGCCGTATGGGGTTCCACAGGGGTCGGTCTCAGGGCCCCTGCTCCACTGCCGTATGGGGTTCCACAGGGGTCGATTTTAGGGCCCCTGCTCCACTGCCGTATGGGGTTCCACAGGGGTCGATTTTAGGGCCCCTGCTCCACTGCCGTATGGGGTTCCACAGGGTTCTGTCAGGGCCCCTGCTCCACTGCCGTATGGGGTTCCACAGGGGTCGGTCTTAGGACCCCTGCTCCACTGCCGTATGGGGTTCCACGGGGTTCGGTCTTAGGGCCCCTGCTCCACTGCTATATGGGGTTCCACAGGGTCGGTCTCAGGGCCCTTGCTCCACTGCCGTATGGGATTCCACAGGGGTCTGTCTCAGGGCCCCTGCTCCACTGCTGTATGGGGTTCCACAGGGGTCGGTCTTAGGACCCCTGCTCCGCTGCCGTATAGGGTTCCACAGGGGTCAGTCTCAGGGCCCCTTCTCCACTGCCGTATGGGGTTCCACAGGGGTCGATTTTAGGGCCCCTGCTCCACTGCTGTATGGGGTTCCACAGGGGTCGATTTTAGGGCCCCTGCTCCACTGCCGTAGGGGTCTGTCTCAGGGACCCTGCTCCACTGCCATATGGGGTTCCACAGGGGTCTGTCTCAGGGCCCCTGCTCCACTGCCATATGGGGTTCCACAGGGGTCAGTCTCAGGGCCCCTGCTCCACTGCCATATGGGGTTCCACAGGGGTCGGTCTTAGGGCCCCTCCTCCACTGCCGTATGGGGTTCCACAGGGGTCTGTCTCAGGGCCCTTGCTCCACTGTCATATGGGGTTCCACAGGGGTCTGTCTCAGGGCCCCTGCTCCACTGCCATATGGGGTTCCACAGGGGTCGGTCTTAGGGCCCCTGCTCCACTGCCGTATGGGGTTCCACAGGGGTCTGTCTCAGGGCCCCTGCTCCACTGCCGTATGGGGTTCCACAGGGGTCGATTTTAGGGCCCCTGCTCCACTGCCGTAGGGGTCTGTCTCAGGGCCCCTGCTCCACTGCCATATGGGGTTCCACAGGGGTCAGTCTCAGGGCCCCTGCTCCACTGCCATATGGGGTTCCACAGGGGTCGGTCTTATGGCCCCTGCTCCACTGCTATATGGGTTTCCACAGGGGTCAGTCTCAGGGCCCTTGCTCCACTGCCATATGGGGTTCCACAGGGGTCTGTCTCAGGGCCCCTGCTCCACTGCCATATGGGGTTCCACAGGGGTTGGTCTTAGGGCCCCTGCTCCACTGCCGTATGGGGTTCCACAGGGGTCTGTCTCAGGGCCCCTGCTCCGCTGCCGTATGGCGTTCCACATGGGTCGGTCTCAGGGCCCCTGCTCCACTGCCGTATGGGGTTCCACAGGGGTCAATTTTAGGGCCCCTGCTCCACTGCTGTATGGGGTTCCACAGGGGTCTGTCTTAGGGCCCCTGCTCCACTGCCGTATGGGGTTCCACAGGGGTCGGTCTTAGGACCCCTGCTCTTCTCGCCGTATGGGGTTCCACAGGGGTCGGTCTCAGGGCCCCTGCTCCACTGCCGTATGGGGTTCCACAGGGGTCGATTTTAGGGCCCCTGCTCCACTGCCGTATGGGGTTCCACAGGGGTCGATTTTAGGGCCCCTGCTCCACTGCCGTATGGGGTTCCACAGGGTTCTGTCAGGGCCCCTGCTCCACTGCCGTATGGGGTTCCACAGGGGTCGGTCTTAGGACCCCTGCTCCACTGCCGTATGGGGTTCCACGGGGTTCGGTCTTAGGGCCCCTGCTCCACTGCTATATGGGGTTCCACAGGGGTCGGTCTCAGGGCCCTTGCTCCACTGCCGTATGGGATTCCACAGGGGTCTGTCTCAGGGCCCCTGCTCCACTGCTGTATGGGGTTCCACAGGGGTCTGTCTTAGGGCCCCTGCTCCACTGCCGTATGGGGTTCCACAGAGGTCGGTCTTAGGACCCCTGCTCTTCTCGCCGTATGGGGTTCCACAGGGGTCGGTCTCAGGGCCCCTGCTCCACTGCCGTATGGGGTTCCACAGGGGTCGATTTTAGGGCCCCTGCTCCACTGCCGTATGGGGTTCCACAGGGGTCGATTTTAGGGCCCCTGCTCCACTGCCGTATGGGGTTCCACAGGGTTCTGTCAGGGCCCCTGCTCCACTGCCGTATGGGGTTCCACAGGGGTCGGTCTTAGGACCCCTGCTCCACTGCCGTATGGGGTTCCACGGGGTTCGGTCTTAGGGCCCCTGCTCCACTGCTATATGGGGTTCCACAGGGGTCGGTCTCAGGGCCCTTGCTCCACTGCCATATGGGATTCCACAGGGGTCTGTCTCAGGGCCCCTGCTCCACTGCCATATGGGGTTCCACAGGGGTCGGTCTTAGGGCCCCTGCTCCGCTGCCATATGGGGTTCCACAGGGGTCGGTCTCAGGGCCCCTGCTCTTCTCGCTGTATTTACTGCCACTGGGCTCCATCCTGAGGTTAAAGGTTAAAGGTTATAACAATCTGTTTCCTGTGTGTGACATCATCAGTGGACGAGGAGCCGTTGGCTTCACAGCTTTGAACTTGATGAGAGTCGTCAGCAGGAACCAATGAAAAGACAGTTTATTAATAGACAGGAAATGTCACAACACTCTCAGGTACACACACACACACACACACTCACTCAGATACAGACACACACACACACACTCAGACACACACACACTCAGGTACACACACACACACACACACACTCAGATACAGACACACACACACACACACACTCAGATACAGACACACACACACACTCAGACACACACACACACACACACACACACACTCAGATACACACACACACACACACACACACTCAGGTACACACACACACACACACTCACACACTCAGATACACACACACACACACACTCAGACACACACACACACACACACTCAGATAC
The DNA here is from genome assembly GCA_021039105.1 of Scomber colias. Classification (NCBI taxonomy): domain Eukaryota; kingdom Metazoa; phylum Chordata; class Actinopteri; order Scombriformes; family Scombridae; genus Scomber; species Scomber colias. The sequence continues at coordinate 89 of JAJDFG010001001.1, read as the reverse complement.
ACACACACACTCAGATACACACACACACACACGTGTCTCACGTTTACTCTTATTTTGGAAACTCTTTCTACGAAGGACATTTCCTGTTC
>JAJDFG010001000.1:0-55622 GCA_021039105.1 Scomber colias | reverse complement strand
ACTCATAATTAGTCTCTTTCATAAATTCACCAACAGTCAGTAATAAAAGTTAGATTAACTGTTAATGAAGCTGTCAGAGAGCAGATAGAGTATTATATTCATTTAACCCTCCTGTGATCCTCCTGGGTCAAATTGACCCCGTCTGTTTGGACTGTTCCTTCCTTCCTTCCTTCCTTCCTTCCTTCCTTCCTTCCTCCATCCCCCTTTCTTCCTTCCTTCTTTCATCCAACTTTCATTCTTTCCTTCCCTTCCTTCCTTCCTTCCTCCCTCCCTCCTTCTCTCTTTCCTCCATCCCCCTTTCTTCCTTCCTTCTTTCATCCCCCTACCTTCCTACCTCCTTTGCTTCTGTCCTTCTTTCCTCCATCCTTCATTCCTTCCTTTCCTTCCTTCTTTCCTCCAACCTTCATTCTTTCTTTCCTTCCTTCCTTCCTTCCTTCTTTCCTCCAACCTTCCTTCCTTCCGACCTTCTTTCCTCCATCCTTCCTCCCTCCTTCTCTCTTTCCTCCATCCCCCCTTTCTTCCTTCCTTCTTTCATCCCCCCTATCTTCCTCCTTCCGTTCAATCCGTCCTTCTTTCCTCCATCCTTCATCCTTCCCTTTCCTTCCTTCCTTCCTTGACTCGAGGACAACAGGAGGGTTAAGGGAAAATATGAAGAATACAACATGTCTGAATGGGTGATTTTCTTTTTTCAAACTATGCATTTTCTTTACATGTTTGTATTCTTGGTTGCATTAGGAAAAGTCTGGCTAATGGAAATGTGTGTAAATTGTCTTCATAGCTCTCGAATATAAAAATGGTTCAAAATATGACCCTGACCCTATATTTCCCCCTCCCCCCTTCCTTCCTCCTCTGGTCATCACCCTATATTCTCTCTTTCCTCCATCCCCCTTTCTTCCTTCCTTCTTTCATTCCCCCTCCCTCCCTCCCTTTCCTCCCTTCCTTCTTTCCTCCACCCTTCCTTCTTTCCTTCCTCCCTTCCATCCTTCCTTCCTTCCTCTTTTCCTTCCTTCTTGTGGTTCAAAATTGACCCTGACCCTATATTTCCCCCTCCCCCTCCCCCCCCCCCCCACCTTTCCTTCCTCTCTGGTCATCACCCTATATTCTCTCTCTTTCCCTCCATCCCCCTTTCTTCCTTCCTTCTTTCATGCCCCCTACCTTCCTCCCTCCTTCCTTATTTCCTCCATCCTTCATTCTTTCCTTTCCTTTCCTTTCCTTTCCTTCCTTCCTTCCTTCCTTCCTTCCTTCCTGAGGATAACAGGAGGGTTAATGAAAATATGACCCTGACCCTATATTTCCCCCTCCCCCCCTTCCTTCCTTCCTCCTCTGGTCATCACCATTGAGTCTTATATCTCCACACAGTGACATCTACGACTGGATGTTTCTGCACCTGAGGGATAAACTGAGTCAATGCTCATTTCTCTCTTAATAGAAAAGTCCACCTCAACTTCATTCCTTCCTTTCCCTTCCTCCCTTCCTTCTTTCCTCCATCCTTCATTCCTTCCTCCCTTCCTTCTTTCCTTCCTCCCTTCCTTCCTTTCCTCCCTTCGTTCCTTACTCCTCTCCTTCTTTCTACCTTCCCCCCCTTCCTTCATTCCTTCCTCCCTCCCTCCCTCTTTAATCCATCCCCCTTTCTTCCTTCCTTCTTTCATCCCCCCTACATTCCTCTCTTCCTTCCGTCCTTCCTTCTTTCCTCCATCTTCATTCCTTCCTTTCCTTCCTCCATCCTTCATTCCCCCTACCTTCCTCCCTTCCTTCTTTCCTCCACCCTTCCTTCTTTCCTTCCTCCCTTCCATCCTTCCTTCCTTCTTGTGGTTCAAAATTGACCCTGACCCCTATATTTCCCCCTCCCCCCCCTTCCTTCCTCCTCTGGTCATCACCCTATATTCTCTCTCTTTCCTCCATCCCCCTTTCTTCCTTCCTTCTTTCATGCCCCCTACCTTCCTCCCTCCCTTCCTCCCTTCCTTATTTCCTCCATCCTTCATTCTTTCCTTCCTCCCTTCCATCCTTCCTCCCTTCCTCTTTTCCTTCCTTCTTGTGGTTCAAAATTGACCCTGACCCTATATTTCCCCCCTCCCCCCCTTCCTTCCTCCTCTGGTCATCACCCTATATTTTCTCTTTCCTCCATCCCCCTTTCTTTCCTTCCTTCTTTCATGCCCCCTACCTTCCTCCCTCCCTTCCTCCCTTCCTTATTTTCCTCCATCCTTCATTCTTTCCTTTCCTTCCTTCCTTCCTTCCTTCCTTCCTTCCTTCCTTCCTACTCGAGGACATCAGGAGGGCTAATGAAAAATATGACCCTGACCCTATATTTCCCCCCCTCCCCCCCTTCCTTCCTCCTCTGGTCATCACCATTGAGTCTTATATCTCCACACAGTGACATCTACGACTGGATGTTTCTGCACCTGAGGGATAAACTGAGTCAATGCTCATTTCTCTCCTAATAGAAAAGTCCACCTCAACTTCACCTTAGGCACACTGTGGTTCTTATTGCGGACCACAAATGTTGTTTTCTCATCTTTAGAGACCATCAACCTCCAGGCGTCCATACTCTGATCCCTCCGGATTTTCCCTCCATCTCTTTCCCCCTGTACTTAACATTTAGCATCTCTTTGGCTTCCCCCTAAGTTTTATGAATTACTGTCTGTATGATGTGTCATACACATACACACACGCAGCTCTCCTCTATTCCCACACAGCCTCATTCTAGTCCATAGGTCAACTCAATAACCTGAGAGTGATTACATGTTGCTTTGACTGATGTGCCCAGACTCTACTGCCGCCCACACTTGCCTCATTGCATTAAGTTTCACATGACAACACTAACTCACGTACACACTTGAGCGCATCTACACAACCTCCCACCCACACACACACACACACACACACACACACACACACACACATGCACACACACGAACACATAAACAGAGATAAACACAAACACATCATTTGCATTGCTTGTAATTAGTAGACAAGCAGTTGGTTTGGAGAGGAGAGGAGAGGAGAGACACGTATAGAAGGTATTTTTCCTCTTTAAATAATATTTCCTTTGGTTCTGTGATGTGAAAAGAAAAGAAAAAAGAAAGAGAGGTGGGGGGAGGGCAGAGGGGAGGGGTGTGAAAGGCCTGAAGCATTTACCAGCATCATCAGGTTTATGTCATACTTTGTAGTTGATCTTTTTAATGCTCGGGAAAATAGCTGTACCTGCATAGAGGGGAATGATAATGTTAACCCTTAAACAGACCTTACTAGTTATGTCATTTGCACCTCAAGTAAGGAAGGAATGAAGGAAAGAAGAAAGGAAGGGAAAGGGACGGAAGAAGGAAGGAAAGGAGGAAGCAAGGGAGGAAGAAGGAAGGAAAGGAAGGAAGGAGGGGGGAGGAAGGAAGGGAAGGTAGGAAGGAAAGGAGGGAAAAAGTAAGGAAAGGAGGGAAGAAGGAAGAAAGGAGGGAGGAAGGGAAGGAAGGGAGGAAGAAGGAAGGAAAGGAAGGAGGGAGGAAGGAAGGAAGGTAGGAAGGAAAGGAGGGAAGAAGGAAGGAAAGGAGGGAAGAAGGAAGGAAGGACAGATGAAGGAAGGAAGAAAGGACAGAAGGAGGGAACAGCTGAACTTAGATCTGAGGAAAGAAGGAAGGAAGGAAGGACGGACAGATGAAGGAAGGAAGGAAGGAAGGAAGGAACGAAGGAAGGAAGGAAGGAAGGAAGGAACGAAGGACAGAGGAAGGACCCGGGAGGACAACAGGAAGGTTAAAGAGTCTGTATCTCCTGGTGCACGTTGTCTGTTTAAGGGTTAAGATGATGCTGAATAGTACAGTTAAAGGAAAATGTAAGTAATGTTTTAATTGCTTTGTGCTTTTATTTTGTGCAATAAAACCACAATAGGAAGTCACTTTAACAGGCAACTATACAAATATGGTGATGTTAGTTTAAAAGCTTTGTAAAATACAATAAAAAGCATCAAGTAATAAACAGATCAAAATGATTAAAAAAGGAATTTGTTGGTTTTATATCAGAAAAAAAGCAAAAGAGCAAAAATCTCAAACTCTCTGGTTTCTAAATTAATGCTTGCGTCATTTTTTTCTCCAAGGAGCAAAAATGACTTGACACTTTGGCATTTGCAGAAGGTTTGTAGACAAAAGTATCTGCTCTCCTTGGGGTTTTCGGAGATGTGACACATAAAAGATCACGGGGCAAAGGCAAATCGGGCTGCTTTCATTGAACTTTCCATGTTAGAGAAAATGAATATCAAAAAATAGCAACATTTTCCACTTGCTCATTGACTGCATTCATACTTTCCTCCATTATGGTGCAGCTCACGTGGGACCGCTGATGGAAAGCATTCATTCGGGCGTCCCTGAACACAGAAATCAACAGCGGTGTATTAGAGTATCGTAGAGTACCCACATGAGGCCGCTATTATATTGAAAGGATCACGGTGACATGACTTCAACATCAAGACAAGCTCACTTTTCTAGCAGAGCCACTGTGGCCTGCTTTTATCAGTAAGTGGCTGCAAATCACTTTTAGCACATAGATTAAAATCCTGATGGTAGTCAACAACATCTCAAATATCATAAATTTGCTTCTTAACCTCATGAGACCTGAGCTTTTGTTTGGTATATATTTTTAATTTCTCCTAGATATTTGGGATTAGTAGGATCTGATAAGTATAAAAAATAATGTCCTCATATGGGGGACAATGGGTTTGCTTACATTTACACTTTCCCTTTGCATGAATGATAATAATAAAATCCCAATGTTCTCGAATGAGCTGTGTCGTAGCTTGTTGCTATTGCTAAAAATAGTCACAAAAAATAACCTTCCTGTCGTCCTCCCGGGTCAAATTGACCCCGTCTGTTTTGACTGTTCCTTCTTTCCTTCCTTTCTTCTTCCCTTCCTCCCTCCCTCCTTCCTTCCTTCTTTCCTCTGTCCTTCTTTTCCTTCCTTGTTTCCTCCCTCCCTCCTTCTTTCCTCCATCCTTCCTCCCTCCCTCCGTCTTTCCTTCCCTCCTCCCTTCCTCCCTTCTTTCCTCTGTCCTTCTTTCCTTCCTTCCTTCCTTCCTTCCTCCCTCCCTCCCTCCCTCCCTCCCTCCTCTCCCTTCCTTCCTTCTTTTCTCCATCCTTCCTCCCTCATTTCCTTCCTTCTTTCCTCCCTTCTTTCCTTCCTTCCTTCTTTATTCCTCCTTTCCTTCCTCTCTCCCTTCCTTCTTCCTCCCTTCCTTCCTTGACTCGAGGACAACAGAAGGGTTAACCAAGTTTCAACCATAACATTTGATGAGGTTTTGAGCTTCCAAAATTCAGAACAGAGCAGGTTCATCAGGAAGAAGGCCTTAAAGAGACAGCCTGTTTCAGACAGAGGCTGAACTGAGGGGCTGCATAAAGGACCAGTATAAGATAAAGGTTTTTTTTTTTTTTAAATTAAAATCATATATCATGCAAAATACTCCAATAGAGCCCCAATATAAATATAGACTGTAAATGTGCATGCTATGTCTCCTTTAAACTCCTCCTCTGTCTTTTAACTGATTCCACTCCTCTTATCACTCTGCAGTCTCCTCCTCTTCAACCCTTCACCCCTGTGTGTTAAGAAATGTAATTAACCTTGCTTTAACCTGCCGGGCTATTCCAGCGGCTATTTGTCTTGTTACTTAACACCACTCAACGCTATCTCAACCCTCACAAGCTCCTTTTATGTAGCTTCATGAGAGGACGGAAACTGAAGACAGTCCACTTGATGTGATGTGTCAGGGTGAGTGAATCATTATATTTAGCATCTTTTTCTGTCTTACTGAAGAGTTAAAATGACATGATGAGTGTTTTTCTTTAACCTTCATGTCGTCCTCCCGGGTCAAATTGACCCTCTCTGTTTTGACTCTTCCTTCCTTCCTTCCGTCCTTCCTTTCCTTCGTCCCTCCTTTTCTTCCTTCCTTCCTTCCCTCGTTCCTTCCTTCCTCCCTCCCTCCTTCCTGCCTTCCTTTCCTTTCTCCCTTCCTCCTTCTTTCCTCTGTCCTTCCTTCCTTCCTTCTTTCCTTTCCTCCTTCCCTTCTTCTCCCTTCCTTCTTTCCTCTGTCCTTCTTTCCTTTCTTCCTTCCTTCTTTCCTCTGTCCTTCTTTCCTTTCCTTCCTCCCTTCCTCCTTCCCTCCTACCTTCCTTCCTTTCCGTCCTCCCTTTCTTCTTTCCTTTCCTTCCTTCCTCCTTCTTTCCTCTGTCCTTCCTTCCTTTCCTTTCTTCTTCCTTCCTCCCTTCCTTCTTCCCTCCCTCCTTTTCTTCCTTCCTTCCTCCCTCCCTCCCCCTTTCCTCCCTTCCTTCTTTCCTCTGTCCTTCTTTCCTTCCTTCCCCCCTTCCTCGTTCCTTCTTTCCTCCCTCCCTCCTTTCCTTCCTTCTTTCCTCCCTCCCTCCTTTCCTTCCTTCTTTCCTCCCTCCATCCTACCTTCCTTCCTTCTTTCCATCTTTCCTTCCTTCCTTGACTCGAGGACAACAGGAGGGTTAAAAAGCTTATTCACTGCTGATGTTATTATAGCAAAAAAACAATATAACCAACAATTTAAATAAGTTTGGTATTATTATTATTATTCTCATATGACTCATACAGTTTGCATGAGTCAGTCACTCTTGCAAAGTACTTACTCAGTGGTTTGGAAGTTATGGCAAAAACAAGTAATTACCAACTACTCAGAATATATTTTTTTATAGGTGTGCGTGCAAAGTATAACCCAGGCGATGAGTGGAGTGTGTAATTACAGGGAGAACAAAGCAGTGCATCTAAAGCAGACCTTGCTAACAACCCCCCCTTTTGTTTTTACACATGAAATTATGCATCCACCGGGGCGTATAATTAGAAATCAATTAAACTCCATATCACACATCCAACTAAATTGCTCAAAAGAATTGTTGCAGTATATTATCTAAGTGTACTCCCCCGTAATATTGAAAGGTTTGGAGAATTCATCCACAAGTATTATTAGGTATGGAGGAAGGAAGGGAGGAAAGAAAGGAAGGAAGAAAAGGAGGGAGGAAGGAAGGAATGGAAAGAAGGAAGGAAGGGAGGAAGGAAGGAAAGGAAGGAAGGGAGGAAGGAAGGAGGAAGGGAGGGAGGAAAGGAAAGAAGGAAGGGGAGGAAGGAAAGGAAGGAAGGAAGAAAGGAAAGAATGACAAGGAAAGAAGGAAGGGAGGAAGAAGGGAGGGAGAAAAGGAAGGAAGGAAGGACAGAGGAAAGAAGGAGGAAGGGAGGAAGGAAGGAAAGGAAGGAAGGTAGGAGGGGAAAAAGGAAGGGAGGAAGGAAGGAGGAAGGGAGGGAGGGAGGAAAGGAAAGAAGGAAGGGAGGAAGGAAAGGAAGGAAGGAAGAAAGGAAAGAATGACAAGGAAAGAAGGAAGGGAGGAAGAAGGGAGGGAGAAAAGGAAGGAAGGAAGGACAGAGGAAAGAAGGAGGAAGGGAGGAAGGAAAGGAAGGAAGGACAGAAGGAAAGGAGGAAGGAAAGGACTGAAGGAAGGAAAGAAGGAAGGAAGGAAGGAAGGAAGAGTCAAAACAGATAGGGTCAATTTGAACCGGGGAGGACGACACAAGGCTTAGATGCATACACGTAAGTTTTTATGGTTACACCACTTAGACATTTTTGCCATAATAATAATAATATATTCTCTCGAAATGGATCAAAAGCAGAAATTTGATGCTGGGTCCACAAAAAGAGAATGTGTGCAAGTTATTCACACGTTTATTTTCACACAAGAAGGAAAGGAAGGGGGGAAGGGAGGGAGGAAGGGAGGAAAGAAGGAATGAGGAAGGGAGGAAGGAAGGACAGAGGAAAGAAGGAAGGGAGGAAGGAAGGGAAAGAAGGAAGGAAAAAAAGGAGGAAGGAAGAAAAGGAGGAAGGAAGGAAGGAAGGACAGAAGGAAGTAAGGAAGGAAAGGAGGAAGGAAGGAAGGAAAGGAGGAAGGAAAGGACTGAAGGAAGGAAGGAAGGAAGGAAGGACAGAAGGAAGTAAGGAGGGAAAGAAGGAAGGAACATTTTTACCATAATCCTCTAATACAGTATATTCTCTCGAAATGGATTAAAAGCAGAAATTTGATGCTGAGTCCACAAAAAAAGAATGTGTGCAAGTTATTAACACGTTTATTTTCACATTTTAACCCCTTTAAATTTGACTAAACAAAAAAAAACCTTCATTGATCCATATATTTATATATAGGCTATATAAACTGTAAAGTTGTTAAAAAGCTGCTTCCACATGAATGCATCAGTGATAGTACTCCTATAATATATACAGTGATATGACACTCTGACATTTTGCATAATAAGTACAAAAGTTTGGCCGTACCTTCTCATTCACTTGGATGAGCAAACGTGTAAATGCAAATAAAACCAAAGCCCTCTCCTCTTCATGTTGAACCTTTTCTAACGAAGCTTTGTTTTTGCTCTTTCTCTCCTGTGTTATTCTGTGCGGCCGCCCACTCGCTCATGAGCATATTTTTTGTGATTGATCTGAAGACTGTGAAAAGGAAGAGATAATAAGAATGTGAAGATTTATGAGTTTTCATGCCCAGGTCTTGATTTCTGACATCAGTAACAGAGCTCATGTTTCATTAATGCAGAGGAGTAAATTAGTGCCAGTTGAGTAGTTTTGCATTGTGCATATACAGTGTGTGTGTGTGTGTGTGTGTGTGTGTGTGTGTGTGTGTGTGTGCAGCCATGAACCAATATCTGTGAGTTTGGTTTCATTCATTTTCAACCCTCGAATTAAACAACAGCTGTTGGATAGAAATGCAAATGTGTCTGCATTTTTTATTTGACTGACTGAATAAGAGGGACGTCCTTCCAGGCTTCCTTCCTTGCTCCTCGAGAATTTCGGCTCGTAATGGTTATTTCTGAGAGCGGAGGAGCAGAGGAGTGCTCATTCACTGGAGTTCATAATGGCCCCCCTCTCTAGCCATCGCAGAATAGGATGGCTTTTTGGGGGATTGGTTACTCTCTGCCCAGACGTCCGCATTGAACTTGTGCCTAAAACTTATTTTGGGGGGTAATTTTGTGCAAAATAGCACAAAAAGCACAAATATAAAGAGTGCAGATGTGTATGGGTTAATGATGTAGAATATGAAGGAAAAGCAAAGCAAGTGGATTAATTTGATATTTTACCAGTGCACATTCATGCTTTTTATTATTAAAAAAATCTAAGTAGCTTTCATTATGACAATGAGAGACATAACCTAATAAAACACTCTTGATTACTTTAAAATTATGACTCAGCTGACTCAGCAGCATTAGCCACCATAAGCTAATGGTAAGCCTGCAGAGCAGGAAAACAACTGAGCAACAGTGCTTTTTATTATATTTTCATGTGTAAATGTGGAATATTGAGATATGTATGATGTAACTCTGAGTGAACATGTGAGTAAATGTTGAACTGCATCCATTTATCTTCAGTTTCGCACGTCATTTATTTATTGCCTCTAACACTAGACAGCTTAATATAGTTAGAGATCCAGATCATATGGGGCCAATATAGTATTAACCCTCCTGTTGTCCTTGAGGTCAAGGAAGGAAGGGAGGAAGAGGAAGGAAGGGACAAAGAAGGAAGGAAAGGAGGGAGGGAGAGAGAGGGAGGAAGGGAGAGAGGAAGGAAGGAGGGAGGGAGAAAGGAAAAGAGGAAGGAAAGAAGGACTGAGGAAAGAAGGAAGGGAGGAAGATAGGGGGAGGAAAGAAAGGGAGTCAAGGAAGGAAGGAAGGGAGGAAGAAGGGAGGAAGGAAGGATGGAAGGGACAAATAAGGAAGGTAGGAGGAAGGGAGGGAGGAAGGAAAGGAGGGAAGAAAGGAAGGGAAGGAAGGAAGGAAAGGAACGAAGGAAGAAAGGGGGATGGAGGAAGGAAAGAAGGAAGGGAGGAAAGAAAGAGAGAAGGAGGGAAGGAAGGAAGGAAGGAAGGAGGGAGAAAGAAAAAGAGGAATGAAAGAAGGACAGAGGAAAGAAGGAAGGGATGAAGATGGGGGAGGAAAGAAAGAGAGTCAAGGAAGGAAGGAAGGGAGGAAGAAGGGAGGAAGAAAGGATGGAAGGGACAAAGAAGGAAGGTAGGAGGAAGGGAGGGAGGAAGGAAAGAGAGAAGGACGGAAGGGAAGGAAGGAAGGAAAGGAACGAAGGAAGAAAGGGGGATGGAGGAAGGAAAGAAGGAAGGGAGGAAAGAAAGAGAGAAGGAGGGAAGGAAGGCAGGAAGGAAGGAGGGAGAAAGAAAAAGAGGAATGAAAGAAGGACAGAGGAAAGAAGGAAGGGAGGAAGATGGGGGAGGAAAGAAAGAGAGTCAAGGAAGGAAGGAAGGAAGGGAGGAAGAAAGGGACAAATAAGGAAGGTAGGAGGAAGGGAGGGAGGAAGGAAAGGAGGAAAGAAGAAAGAGGGATGGAGGAAGGGAGGAAGATAGGGGGAGGAAAGAAAGGGAGAAGGAGGGAAGGAAGGAAAGGAAGGAAGGAAGAAAGGGGGATGGAAGGGAGGAAAGGAAGAGAGAAGGAGGAAAGGAAGGAGAGAGGGAGGGAGTAAAAAGGAAGGAAGGAAAGGAGGAAGGAAGAAGGAAGGAAAGGAGGGAGGAAATATAGAATGGGAGGAAGAACGAAGGGAGGAAGGAAAGGAGGGAGGAAGGAAGGAACGAAGGGAGGAAGGAAGGAAGGGAGGAAAGAAGGAACAGTCAAAACAGAAGGGGTCAATTTGACCCGGGAGGACGACACAAAGGTTAAAACATCTCCCAACAGGGATGTGGGGATGTGTCTAAATCACCTCATTGTTCTCATTTTCATCACTGGAAACATCTTTACATCTTTATCAGAGCGACATCTTACACCAGAGGAAACAAAGGAGCGTAGAGCCGATTGATTATTTATCCACACATCAGATTCTAAAAGGCTCAGACAGAAAGGTATAGATCAATGGAAGTCATGTAATGCTTATAATCAATAAACAGGATTGGGACTGTAATCGGTTAGTTACCTTATTTAACCCTCCTGTTGTCCTCAAGTCAAGGATGGAAGGAAAGGAAGAAGGAAGGAAGGAAGGAAGGAAAGGAGGACAGAGGAAAGAAGGAAGAATGGAGGAAAGAAGGGAGGAAGGAAGGAAGGAAAGAAGGACAGAGGAAAGAAGGAAGGGAGGAAGGAAAGGAGGGAGGAAGTAAGGGGGGAAGGAAAGGAAGGAAGGAGGGAAGGGAGGAAGAAGAAGGAAGGAAGGAAAGAAGGAAGGAATGGTAGGAGTGGAGGAAAGGAAAGAACGAAGGACAGAGGAAAGAAGGAAGGGAGGAAGGAAAGGAAGGAAGGAGGGAAGGAAGGAAGGAAGGAAGGAGGGAGAAAGGAAAAGAGGAAAGGAGGAAGGACGGAAGGAAGGAGGAAGTATGGGAGGAAAGGAAAGACGGAAGGAAGGAAGGAAGGTAGGAGGGAGAAAGGAAAAGAGGAAAAGAGGAAAAGAGGAAAAGAGGAAGGAAGGAAGGAAGGAAGGAAGGAAGGAAGGAAGGAAGGAAGGAAGGAAGGAAGGAAGGAAGGAAGAATTAAAACAGACAGGGTCAATATGACCCGGGAGGACGACACGAAGGTTAAAATGTAATAAGTAATGTAACTATTTCAATTACTTCATCAAATTAATGTACTTTTCTAATTTTCTAACCAATGTTTTCAGCTGTTAGGGTAAATGTTCCTTCCTTCCTTCCTTCCTTCCTTCCTTCCTTCCTTCCTTCCTTCCTAAGATCAGCTGTTAGGGTAAATGTTCCCATTAAGCACCAAAATCTAAGTCCAGCTGTGTTGTCATGGATACTGACATGATTTATAAGGGAGATCATTTCTTATAAAGCAACATTTATCTCTCATTGTAAAATGTATTCATTAGTTCATGTAGATTTTGGAATATAAAATAAACATATTTGATGAATAAAGTGGGTTTAATTGGTACTGTGACTCCATTTAAGCTCCATGTGTGCTCCAAATAAACTGACATTGTAATTTATTCTAAAAAAATATAAAAAATATTGATTAAAAGAATTAAAAACAGCAATATATGTATTCAGTAACATGTTAAATATTGGGCCGGATCACTAAAAAGATGGAAGGACGGAAGGAAAAGAGGGATGAGAAGGGAAAGATGGAAGGAAGAAAGGGAGGAAGGACAGATGGAAGGAAAGAAGAGGAAGAGAGATATAAGAGAAGGAAGGAAGGGAGGAGGGGAGGGAAAGCAGACAGGGAGGAAGGGAGGAAGAAAGGTAGGAAGGACAGACATGAGGAAGGAAAAGAGGAAGAAGGAAACTGGGCCGGATTGGACCTCTCGGCGGCCGGTTCTGGCCCACGGGCCGTATGTTTGACACCCCTGTTTTAAGGTGTAATATATTACAGCCTACTACACTTTGGGTGATTTGATTTTATTAAAGTGGATTTTAAGACTATATGGAGGTTCAGATCCAGCTCTCTCTCATCCCTCAGTAAACTTCTTCCCAGGAGCAACATTTCCTTTCAGCCCTCACAGCTGCTCTCTTCCTCTCTTCCTCTCTTCCTCTCATCATCAATACATCCATCCATCCTGCAGACTTAAACCTACGCAACACACTGTTGTTTACACGGAAATACTAACTATAGTGCATAAGATACAAGCCTACTATTGATTTCAGTCTGACTCCAGCTCCCCCTCCTTTTCTCTCTCTCTGTCCTCTCTCTCTCTCCCTCCCTCCCTCCCTCCCTCCTCCCTCCTCCTCCCATCACACTCACGCTTCCCTCCTCTCTCAGCATCTCTCGTCTTTCTTGGACTGCAGCAGAGGAACCGCTGCATCGAAGAAGACAAGAAACAAGGAATCACGGCGCGATGCTTTCTACAGTCTGTGCTGCTGTATAGAGAGAGAGAGAGAGAGAGAGAGAGAGAGAGAGAGAGAGAGAGAGAGAGAGAGGAAATCACTTCAGACTCATCGAGCTTGCTACGATGCATCTGCTCCTGTCTGCATGGTAAGAATTTTAATTTTTATAATCTTTTGTAAATGTGCCAAAACTTCCTCTTCCTTTGTCTCTCTCTCTCTTTTTTTTTAATGCAACACAGATCGAGTCATTTCTGCACCTTTATTTTTCTTCCTTTTCGTTCATTTCATTTGCAAAACGGAAACAGGAGAAGATGCTTTAAAATGCAGTGCTATTTTTTTGAGGCAGTAGCTTATTATTATAAATGAGCCCTGTGCGCGTGATTGACAGAAAAGTTGGGGAACTTTCTGAGTTGTCCATCCTGAAGTGTGCTTGGAATAACAATTTCGCACCACATAGACTATATTTGATCAGAATATGTATCCATGCTGTTAAATCAGAGCATTTTAAAAAACACATGAAGCTGATTTATTCGTTGGCAAAGTTTTTATTAAATGCAAAGGAGAAAAAAAAAAGACTATTTGCGTCTATGTACAATTTTACCAGCAATGTACAGTGACTTTTTTGGATGTGGTGGAGGTGGAGGTGGGGTGTATGTGTGTGTGCGTGGGTGGGAGGGGGGGGTGGGGGGTGCAGCTTTCCTGACGTGATCAGTGGTCGTGAAAAAGATGAGTTGGTATGTTGCCTACACACGCCACGCACGGAGGAGGCAACCCCGAGCTTTCCCATTGAATCTGCAGTGAGCTGCGCAGAGAGAGAGAGAGAGAGAGAGTGTGAGAGAGAGAGAGAGAGAGAGAGAGAGAGAGAGAGCATACAGGTCCATCCATTACCCAGGAGGAGTCAATGCTCGATGCAGTGTGGGGATAGTCATCTAACTGTATACAGCTCTCAGTGAGGATTGATTCTCAGGCAGCAGGACAGCCCGAAATCTAATTATGGGACGCGACTTGCGTCAAAAGGCTGCTTGGTGATTGATGTTCCTTTTCTCGTACGTGGTCTGTGGGCTGTGCTCAGCCTGTGGAGCCACTGTGCAGCCCCGCATCAGCTTCAGTAAACGATTGCAAGTGGAACAAAGAGAAGGAAAAGTGACACGAGTTATGCATAAAGCTGCAGCTGCAAGTTTGATTGGATCAAACACATTTATATATATATATAGAGAGAGATCCCATCCAGGTGTTTGCCTCAAGGCAGCTCCCTGACTGGATAAAGGTTTTTGTTTGAATAGATATTTGTCAAACACCCAAGTCTGTAAATTAATATTTGCTTTAGCCCTCTATACCTCATGCTTGGCTTTAGCTGCAGCAGATGACACTCCAGGCACCTATTCAGTCTATTTAACCATTTTTCCCTCCTCTATTGTGTGTTATCTCAGCTTCATTTATATTTGGTAACTGAACACAAAAGGAGGGTTTGTGGCTGGCTTGCATGTGTCTGCAGCACATGTCACCTGGAGGGCCAAGGCAGAGAGTCAGGATGCAATCTGTCTGCCAATCTCTAGCCTGGAAAAAGGGAGACAGGGTAACATCATCAAGCCAGTCAAATGTGCAAAAAAAAGAAAAAAAGATGGTTGCAGAGGACTGAGCACATGGCGTTTTAATGGCAATGCAGTCAAGAATCCCCCTGCACTGTTCCCACTGGTGGAGATGATTTTGGATGGCTGTGTAGTAGTCTGCATGTTGCTCTCGTTGTGACTCCTCAACTCTATGCTAATTAGGTTTCAGTTTTCTGCGGTAAATGCCAGGAAAGACGAGGGCTTTGGGCAGAGAAATGAAATTAAAATTTAAAAAGGCACACAGTTTGACCCATAATTGCTGATCATTAGATGAGAAGATTCATCACCACCCTCATATCTGCTCTGTTCCAGACCAAGGAATAGTTTTGCACGTAATCGCTTGTAAATAAAAAAGCAATTGGTTGTTGACAGTAGCGAGTGTTGGAGAATTCAAAGCTAATTTTGCATTTAGAGTCAAATGTATTAATGGTGGTGTGAATTGACACAAATATGGATCTATGCAAGTTGGAGCTTTACGGATCCATTTCATAAACATAGAAAGTAACGATAAATCCGTCCATTGCTAACAACCTTACAGCTTATGTACAGTTGGTATTTTGGCTGTTTGGGGGGCAAATAACCAAAAACAGTCCAGTAGTCTGATACAAGCGAATGAGGCGAGACAAAAATTAGCTTCGTGTTTTGTCTGAACACACTTTAAGAGGTGCTAGTAGCCAAATTTTATACCCTCTCGGCTAAAGCCAGGCCCCGTTTCCAGTCTTTATGCTAAGCTAAGCTAACTAGCTACCTGTGGGAGCTTCATATGTACTGTTCAGAGATGAAAGTAGCATCAGACTATTTCTTCCCCTAAATTTTGCACACGTCTAAAAACTGCAGGCGTAAGTTTTTCCAGTGAATTAAATTGAAAAAGGAAAAAAAAAATCACACTTCATCAACAACAACAACAACAACAAAAATGCTATAGGCATAATGTAAAAATACTGAAAAGACAGAAAGCCAAAAACAAGCACACAGTTTCCATCAGTAGGGGATCCGCACAGGGACCCCCACAGCAGCTGGACAAGCTCCAGCAGTCGGTAAACCCTCACAGCCATCATTATATATAAGCAATCAGGCAGCTGTGTGTGTGTGTGTGTGTGTGTGTGTGTGTGTGTGCACATCAGAAGGAAAACCCAAATTAAATGCCGTGTTGTTTGGTAGTTCCCTTTGCAGCAGTGCATTTGTTAATAAATGAATGTATGTAAGTGTTTCTGCTCTGAACTTGTGTTTCAGTGGCTCCTGGAGCTTTGAGGCATGATGCTGCTGCTGTATAATGTGGTGTGCGTTCATTACTTTTATCTGAACCTCCACCGCACTGCTCCCCTCGGCAGTCATGCTACTTCGTGTTTTAAACTGCTTGTTCATCAGCCTGGTTTCCCCCCTTTTGGGAACGCAGAGCTCGGGTTTCCAATGCGGAAAAAAAAAAGTTAAAAAAATTCGAGTTGTTTGGGAGTAAACTCAAGTTTGTGTCTTGAGACGTGCAGTCAGTGGTGAAAATCACTTTGTGCCTATCTGTGACATCAGCAGGTAGTATAAACTGCGTCATCTGAGCCAGTCTGTGGAAAAATAATCAAATATTTAGTTTTTTCCAGCAGTGGCTTTGTGTCTTCAGTTTCCAATTTTTACTCTTTCAATTGTACTTTTTTCCCTTTTTATTATAGTTGGGTTTTATTTTATTATTATTATTATATTTTAATTGTGTGTTTTTTATGCTTCCAATTCTCACTGTTAAATCATCTGATATTTATTTTTTATGGACAGCACATTGAGTTGCCCCTATGTATGAAATAAAGCTGCCTTGCCTTCAGAGGTTTGCTCATGATGTCACAGATGTCTGCAATCAACTTTGGGTGATAAAATGTTTACCCAGAACAAAGCTTTAATGCTTGAATATCATTTTTATGAAGTTTTCCTTTAATCTAGCTACAAACAAGACTAAGCTTTTCTCTTTTTTTACTGTATCTGCTGTGTATTATCACTACTGCCCTGGCTTTACCACTCACATATTTTAGATCAGATTTTGGCTCCAACATGGTACGGATGTATTTGAGAAGGTTATTGTGCCAGTAAATAATGTAAAGAGAGGCGAAATATGAATTCTGAGGGGCCTTTAAGGCTTAAAGGAGCTAAAACGACCTGTTTCAGACAGAGGCTGAACTGAGGCGCTGCATAAAGAGCCAGTATAAGATACATACAGAGATTTTTGAACTGCAGATCATGCAACGATATCCCAGTTTATATATATATATATATATATATAAATATAGATCTGGAAATATGCATGTTACGTCCTCTTTAACGATTAAGACTGGACAACTATGCACAAAACAATCTCAGAAACTGAAGGCGGCGATTATGTTCTTAAAATCTATTAAAAAGCCCTAAAGCTGGAAAAAAATGTGTTTTCAGATGGAACTCATATTTCACATGACGCTGTATAATTTCATAGAAAATCCTGCATTATTTCAGTCAAAAGCCAAACGTCACTTCACTTGTGTAACATCTGCAGAGCTTGAGCGTGTAGTTTCATTCACACGATGTGCATTAGCAAACGCTCACTGCAGCCATCTGTGGGCACCGCACAAAGCCTGGAGGGCTCTGCACACACCACTTGCATTTACATATTGTCAACCGGTATGTTGCATGCAGATCCAGGATCCTATCTGTCTAACTGGCATGTTGAGATTGCTATTCCGCTATTTTTTTCAGATAAAGTTTTTTAATTTGTTGGAATACAGCAACATTTTCTCCAATTCACAATACACAGCATGAAAATGTCTACCAGGATACCCGAGTGTGCACCTGCAGAGAGTATGCATGTCTATGTGTGTGTCTGTGTGTGTGTGTGTGTGTGTGTGGATGTACTGTATGTGTGTGACCGTCAGTGCGTTCGCCTGAGTGATTAATGAACGTAGCTGGATGGCGTCAGCGGGCCATGACAGCACGACTGTGAGGGAGTCATTTCCTCCCTTTCTCCGTGGACTGCTGATTCAGAGCTTGCAGGAATTTTGCTGATTGCTAAAAAAAAAAAAATCACCTCATAAGGGTGCTGTTATAATAACCCCAATCACAACGTCACAGCAGAGGGCAAAGGGAGTCTCCATCACAAAAAAAGAAAAAGAAATAAAGGCGGTCATAAACAATATTACAAGGGGAAAGGTCAGCGTTGCGGGGTCAGGAGCGATGAGATGAGTTAAGTGCTTTTAAAATGAGGTTGATTGGTATGTCAGGTTGGTAATATTTATTAATAATGGGCAAGACAATGAACATTATAAAGGAAGGCAGTGGTGGGAAATAGCTTACTAAGTATATTTACTCAAGTACTGTAAAAAATGCAATGTTGAGGTGCTTTGATTGAGTAAAGTTTCATCTCAGAAGGGATATTGTAGACTAGATTGTGGCTATTTGTACGGATTTCTTCTTGTTGGTACAGAATAATTACAGAAGCACATTGGTATTGATTGCTGGACTAGATACATGTGGGATACACTGGTATACTGAGTGGGCAGAAAAAACTGAAACATGTAATCTGTTACAGTCAGTGAGAAAAACATGTGTAGTTAAATTAAAGGAGGTTATATCTGAAGTCAGACCTTTAAGATTTTACTCAGGAGGGTTTTTCCCCCTCATTTTTTAATATTTAACATGTTACTGAATACATATATTGCTGTTTTTAATTCTTCTGAATCAATATTTGTTTTATATATTTAGTAAATAAATCATGATGTGGGCTTAAATGGAGTCACAGTACCAATTAAACCCACTTTATTCATCAAATATCTTTATTTTATATTCCAAAATCTACATGAACTAATGAATACATTTTACAATGAGAGATAAATGTTGCTTTATAAGAAATGATCTCCCTTATAAATCATGTCAGTATCCATGACAACACAGCTGGACTTAGATTTTTGGTGCTTAATGGGAACATTTATCCTAACAGCTGATCTTAGACCTTAGGAAGGAAGGACGGAAGGAAGGAAGGAAGGAAGGACGGAAGGGAGGACAGAAGGAAGGAAGGAAGGGAGAAAGGAAGGAAGGAAGGAAGGAAGGACAGATGGAGGGAACACTTACCCTAACAGATGAAAACACTGGTTAGAAAATTAGAAAAGTCATCAAATGTAATAAGTTACTTTAGTTTAAGTAATTGAAATAGTTACATTACTTATTACATTTTAAATAGAGTAACTAGTAATCTGTAAGCTATTATATTTCCTAAGTAACCTTCCCAACCCGGGTTGACTTAATGATGAAGTTTGTTTTGAGACCCTAACTTGAGATGCTGGTGTGTCATTGTTAGCAGGTAACGATAATGATTTTAACACAAGAAAAGAAAAAGGGATTTTAAAGTATGCATCACAGTATCTAAAGACACGTACAGTATGTAAAGAGACTAAATGTTCCCATTATAGATCCAGCAAGCAGAACATTCCCACGATCAGGACCCTGACAGTGCTGATCCAGGACATGAAGTCAGTGTTGCAGAGGTGCCATGCCCCTTTATCAGCTGAGGTTCTTGCTGCAGTGCGGAGTCCTCCTCTCTTGGACGGGACACCTTTACGCATGTCCTTCAATTGGCCTAATTTTTTTTGGGGGTGAACTGTCCCATAAATACTTTGATGTACATCTTAAGTGCTAATCCTAAAGTCAGTGTGCACTTTTAACCAGGTGCAAATAAAGCAGACCGAATAGATACTTCTGTGTGTGTGTTTTATTTTGCACTTCATATCAAGATGTGAGCTTCATCTCAAGGCTTCTGCAGGTTAGTTTAGACACTTTAGATCTGTGACTGTAAACGAGTAGAGAGAAAGACTGCGTTACAAGACAAAAGAAAAAGAAGACTGCAAAAAGGTTCCCTCCTGAATGAAATGTAAATTCTGAAAAGCCAGATGAAACTGACCCCAAAGGAGAGAAAGAAAGAGGTCAGAAGACAAAAGTACATTGAGCTGTGAGCTGTGGAGATAGGATGCAGAGGAAGAGTTGCCCTGGAGATAGCGGAGAGGTGCAAGGTGGGGGGGGGGGGGGGGGGGGGAGCAACAAAGATTCAGAGGAGACGGAAAGAAAAAAAATATTATGGAGGTGGGAGAGGATGAGGCAAGAGGCTAAACAGAGGAGGGAGGAGAGGAGGGCAAATGAATAAAAAGGTTCTGGATGGAATTTAAACGACAGCAACTGAATAAAAAGAGGCTTTGGGTGGAAAAAAGGTGATGCTGTTGGGAGGAGGGGCTGCTTACAAGGCCCAGGTACAAATTTGAGCACTCTGAAAAAAGAGTAAATGAGGAGGCTGAGCTCTGAGCAGAAGAGTGGAAGACAAAGCTACTACAGATCGTCTGACCTCTGACCTGAAGGCCAAAGAACAGAGAAAAATCTGGAGAGCAAACTACAGACAAACTCCCATCCAGTCAGCTCCTCTTGCATCTTATTCACTGCAAAACCAACGAGCCTGCAGTTTATTATCCACTTCAACTCATATTTTGTTATCCTGCTGTACACTGACGTTGTATTTATTAATCCAAAGCTGTGAGGTGCGGAGGGAGCTGCAGCAACCCCTAGAGGATGGTAGATGACCTGCATGTTCACAACTATAAAGAAATATATAAATTAGTTCTTAATAAATCTAAATTCATTCATTCATTCATTTCATTTGCGTTGGTTATGTTCATATTCTAATGATATTTTGTTTTCAGTAAGTGGATTTTAAGTTTTACATTTGATAGCACAAGAAAATGGCAATGCAAAAGTGCAAAAGCGAAATTTTGGAATTTTTTTATGAATCAGTCAATAAAAGCAAAACCTAGCTGATCAGATTATAGCCACGCAATGATGAGCCAAGTACCTCAGCGAACTTTTTGCCAGTGAGAAGGCAGGGAGCTAACATTTAACAAGCCAGAGGAGGAGAGAAAGCTAACATTAACAGCAACCCCCGAAACCAAGTGTTATGTTCTTCATTTATGTAATTGCTACTTTATACCACAAGGCGGCACTGTAGTGATGTAAGGACGGTGATACACAGTAAAGGAGAGTGAGATACTTTTTTCCAAGATGGCTACTACACTGTACACGGTGCTAAGTTGTTATTGAACTACGTTTTGTTACTATTGCCTCCTAAGT
Source organism: Scomber colias (assembly GCA_021039105.1). NCBI lineage: Eukaryota > Metazoa > Chordata > Actinopteri > Scombriformes > Scombridae > Scomber > Scomber colias. Next base: position 35,110 of record JAJDFG010001000.1, on the reverse strand, counting down.
AAACAGCACTTGTTGAGACTCTGGTGTACTTTTCATTTATGAGTCAACACTACACCAAGAGCAGCTGCAATGTGCGTGTCTGTTTTTTTTAGTGTTTACTCAGGCGGGGAGTTCCGGTCCTCTGAAATGAAGCCAACGTGGAAGTAACTTAGAACTGCATTCTAGCAAAAGGCCACCAGGGGGCGACTGTCTCTATACAAGTCAATGGAGAATTCACCAACTGAAAGCAAAACCTAGCGGATCAGATTATAGCCACGCAATGATGAGCCAAGGACTTCAGGGAAGTATTTGCCAGTAAGAAGGAAGGGAGCTAACATTTAACAAGCCAGAGGAAAGGAGAAAGCTAACATTAACAGCAACCCCTGAAACCAAGAGCAGTTGCAATGTGCATGTCTGTTTACTCCTACTTTAAGAATGCACATTTTTGCACAATTTTGTCCCACATACTGTGTCTTTCTCACCACATGCCGAACTTGAAACATGTTCCCATGGCTGTGGTTGAGGTGTGACTCATTGTATTACCATATGTGTCGCTTACATCAGCAGCGTGTGTTGTTGTGTGAAAATATCATATAGGTTACTTCAAAAAAAAATAAAAGGGGCTGGACACTGACTTTTAAGAATTATCTACTGTAGTTTAAACAGCATGCAAAAAAAAAAAAAAACTAAATGTCAGCATTAATGACCATTTGCATAAGGAGGAGAGCGGTTAGCCTATCATGAATAATGAAATGTCAACAGAGGAAGGATAGCTTTCATGTTCTGCATTGCATTGAAATTCTCCGCGCACTCGGATGAGAGAGCTGGGGAGGATGGAAAGAGAGAGAGAGAGAGGAGGAACGAAAGAAGGAAGAAGAGACGAGAAACTGACAGTTACAGAGAGAGAGAGAGAGAGAGAGAGAGAGAGAGAGAGAGAGAGAGAGAGAGAGAGAGAGAGAGGAGTAGGTGAATTGAGACCAGGGATTATACGCAGACCTGGCTGCCTGTTATGCACCCTTATTCATTTTGCCTCTATTATAAAAAAGTTCTCTCAGCGATGCAGTGCAGTGAGCTGATTGGCTATTTTCTTCTTGGCCATTTGGTGCAGAAACTCTCAGAGCATATCATGAGGTTTATCACAGAGTTTGACCTTTAGTCTCAGACGTCAAGCTCTCAGTTGGAGGAGCTGCGTCGCTGGAAATGAGTTTGGGAAAGTTTTGCCAAAAAAAAAAAGAAAGAAAAGCGAGTGTGTGTGTGTGTGTGTGTGTGTGTGTGTGTGTGTGTGTGTGTGTGTGTGTGTGTAGATACTCAGAGTACATGTCTATTCCTGTAACAGGCTTTTTGAGACTACTCTCAGCAGCTTTAACATCTAAAGAGCACAGTATCTCAGAATCTTCTTTTTTATACAGTACAAGTCTTCATACAGCTCCTAAACAACACAATATATCATTTGTCAGCACCTTCCAAAATTACCCACAGCAAAAATGTGATGTAGGTTAACCCTCCTGTTGTCCTCGAGTCAAGGAAGGATGAGAGGGAGGAAGTAAGGAGGGAGGGAAGGAAGGAAAGGAGGGAGGAGGGGAGGAAGGAAGAAGGAAAGAAGGAGGGAGGGAGGAAGGAAGGTAAGAAAGAAGGGAGGAAGGAAGAAGGAAGGAAGGAAGGAAGGAAAGAAAGAAGGGAGGGAGGAAAGAAGGATGGAAGGGAGGAAAGGAGGGAGGACGGAAGGAAGAAGGAAGGAAGAAAAGGAGGGAGGAAGGAAGGAAGGAAGGAAGGAAAGGAGGGAGGAAAGAAAGAACGAAGGAAGGGAGGAAAGAAGGAGGGAGGGAGGGGAGTCGAGTCGTACTGGAACTGTGTAGTGGAAAAGCACCAATAGTGTATCTCCTTTTGTTTGATCACTACACAAACAGAAATGTAAAACTTACAATCAGTGGTTTTAATTTGTTTTGTTAATTGTCAAGAAATTGTTACACTACCTAAAATACCTCTGAAACCTTTGGAGACAGCCAGATAGCTCCATACTTACATAAAGCACAGACATGAGTATTTACAGGTCTATTATACAGTACACATCTAAACTCTCCACCAGAACTTTATTTGACTAAAATACTGACTTTAACAACTTATAGAACCACTCACTTTTACGTTTCAATGACACTGACCAATTTCACTGCAGGACATGATGACGCAGTGTAAGTCTCAACGACGACAGATGTATAGTTTAATGTCCAGAAGCCATACAGGATGGAGAGAGATTGCATTCATGGCCAAGAGGCAGTTAGTGTCTCATCATTAGTGGCTGTGCACAAACTTAGTTAGAAACACTCTTCTGACTTCCTTTCATTGCTGCATTGCACCAAAAGTCTTTTGGGCTGCTTTGTGTCTCTGTGGAGCCTCGGCGCTTATGTTCAAATGACAGATCCCAGCTGATGTTTTATCTAATCCAGCAGAGCAAAGGTGAGCAGAAACACCATACATCAACCTGCTGCCATCCATTTGGGCACTTAACCCGGTCTCTGCACCTCAGTGTATGCTTTCGACTCCGGGGACGGCAGATACAAATAGAGTATCATGTTAAACCTCATGTAGAAAAAATGGACTTTTTGGCACAGATATGACTGAATGGCTGTAAAGTGTCATCTTACCACTATTGACATTGAGACACCACAAAACTTAATTCTACAAGAATACTTCAAGGTATTGCTCTGGGGATGTTTCTGCTTTGACTGATTGAAACAGTAGAAAACTATACCAAGGGTGTCTTCTTTTTCTGTATAAGAATCATTTAACAGATTATGATAGATTATGTTTCAGGTTTGGCAGCACTGTTCATGTTTTTGACTAGCAGATGCCACTGACTACTGTCTTTTTGGAGTTTAACCTCTAAATGAACGAGCATGAAACAGTAGACGTTGTCATTCTGTTATTTAATTTCAACTTTTAAAACTTAAAACAGTTTAAAATTACTTACTTAACTATGCAGGATTTAATTAAGAAGAAATGCACCATGCATGCACGAGATCTTGGGTCCATTATTAATCATTTTGTCTAAAAAATGTCAGAAAATAATGAAAAATTACTGATCCAATTTCCCAGAGCCGAAGTCGACATCTTTAAACCAACAGATCAAAACCCAAAGATATTTAAATTACTATCACTTATGACAAAAATCAAGTTAAAATCTTAAAGCTTAAACCTTAAAAAACTATTAAAATGATTATTTGATTAGCAAAATAGTTGCAGATTAATTTTCTGTCAACAAATCCTTGCCGTTTTGCAGAGATCAGTATTTCCAAGTCAAATGTCTGGCAATAAAAAAAAGCTACTTCACACCTGTTTAGCATGTGCAATATATTATTATTTGTGCAGTTTGTACTCTGTAATTGCCCCGTCAGTAACAGTGTCGCTAAAGGGGCTTCTGGGAGAGCCTGAAGCTCGCTGGTGTTTCTCCTGCAGCGGTCTGGCTCTGCTGACTGCCGGCTGCAGTGTGGCAGACAGACGGCGGCTCGGTCCTGATGTGTTGACAGGTCTTCTGAGAGGCAATGCCGGTGTCACAGCAGCGAGACCCTCGAGGGTAGTCAGTCATACGGGCTGACATGTAAGTCTGAGCCCCCCAAACATGAGGCAGAAATACTGTGACAGAAAACACAGCTGCAAAAGCCAAGTTCCCAACAATGTATCATTTCCATAATATTAATGAATAAATGATGTTATGGGTATGATTCATATTTATTGAATTTAATGCAATTCTGTTGTGTGCTCTGAATCCAAAAAAGCCATTGAGTCATACCACATAAAATGTAAGTCTGACATCAGAACAGTGTAAAAAAAAAAAAAACAATGTGCAATAACACAACCTACTACTGCAATACAACTACAAGGCACTATTTTAAGCAGAAACTCACAGAATAATAGAATAAGAAATCTCCCCAGCCACAGATTAAAGTAAAGAGATATATAACATGTTGCTTAGTGAGCTTTTCCACTACACAGGTCTAGGACGACTCGCCTCGCCTCCAGGAACGACCTTTTCCATTACAAAGAAGTACCTACTCAACGTGAGCGGGGTCGTCATAGCACGGCTCCGCAAAACTGCTGTGACTTCGTTTTCTACGCGACACAAACACATAAACAATGGAGGACATGGAGGTGATGGTGTACTTGCTGCTGTATGTGGCTTTCTGTCACACACAAAGCAAGAAAACTGAGCAGTATGGCTGTTACGCTGTTGCCGGTATTTAAAAATGGCGGGTTTGATTCTTGTGTGGGACGGCTCATGACTCTTCCAGTGAAGACTCTCTGACCAATCAGAGGCCAGCAGTCTGTCGACGTCACATTTAGTATCGGCTCGGCTCGCTCGGAACCTCAGCAGAGCAGGTACTATCCCTAGTGGAAACGCAAAAAAACCAGGGGCGAGGCGAGCCGAGTCGTGCTGGAACTGTGTAGTGGAAAAGCGCCATTAGTGAGGAGCTAATGGAGTAGCTGTTCCTTCTGTTTCCACCGTCTCTGGCTCCATACATATAGAGGACATATCATGCTTTATGTGATTTTCTGTCATTTATATGCTGTTATAATGCTGGTTGTTCATTTTAAACATGGTCAAATTTCCTAAACTTGAGGTGAATGTATGTATAAATGCTACCTTCAAGTGAAAGGCCGGGCTTCAGGCTGCTCTGAATGCTCTGAATGCTCTGTTTGCAGTGTTATCTCTACTTCCCATCTAACCCACAAATGGCCGTCTGGTCTGTTGTCTTTGTTGCTAAGATTGTTCTTCAGGCTTGCATCAGGCTCAAGCATTTACTGATGTGACTGAGAAGTTTATATTTTAAGTGGAAAAACAAGAAAAAGGAGTGAAATCCAGCTACTGTTTGTTGATGTAGTCTTTGGAGACAAGCCGAAGCTTCTGGAAGTTTAAAGAGACAGGAGCTAAAACAGCCTGTTTCAGTTAGAGTCTGAACTGAAGGTCTGCATAAAGAGTCATTATAAGATAAATAAAGAGTTTTTTTTCCTCCATCCCTCCATCCTTTCCTTCCTTCCTCCCTTTCTCCCTCCCTTCCTCCTTTCTTTTCTTCCTCCCTCCCTTCCTCCTACCTTCCTAACCCTTCTTTCCTTTCCTCCTTCCTCCTTAAGCGTGAAAATGTGCATGCTCTGTCCTCTTTAATAAGCAGGTATCACAGGTGGCTGGAAGCACAAATGAAGTGTATTTTCCAAAATGTAGAACTAATGACATTGACAGTATATATATATATATATATATAATACTGTAAATGTTAATACTGTGGTGACTGATGCATAACATCCCAAAAGAGTATTACATATTACAAGACAGCTGGGACTTTCAAACATACACAAATCAGTTTTAATGTATATTCCTGAGTGGCTGCAGATCACTGATTGTGCTCTTTGAGTGATATTAATGAAGCTAAAGCATCATTTAAAAAGTCGTACTGTTGTAATAATACTGTTTTGGTGGTGGTGAGTTTTCAGGGCTTTTGCTCAGTAGGTGGTATGATCGTAAAAAATTGCTCTTGACTCGGACCAAACAGGCTCTGTGTGACGCTGAGGGTCACTGATGATGTTACGAGCTTTCTGCTTCAACAACTTGTTTTACAGTAAATGTTCTCTACGGGTGAGAGTGAGATGTCACCGATCCACTGACGCATTTTATCACCTTTTGTTACGGCACCGCAGTCAAAGACCATGAAAGTGAAGTGGTGGCAGAGGTTGAAGAAGGGGGGGGGGGGTCATCGTGACTTTTATTTTTTCTCCACACTGGACTGCTGTTGCTGTCTATTCCTGCTCAATGCGGAGACGGTACGTTACTGAACCTGAGAGGTCGTCAGTGTCAGTGATGTGACGCTCCGGTGTGGTCAAACAACGCCAAGTGATTAGGCTTTACGCCGATCTGATTGGCTATATCTTTGTGAGATCTGCTGTGATGTCTTAATTCGCAGATCCGATCAATGCCGTCATGTTGAAACTTTTTGCAGATGCTCCCGTTGCATAGATTGCAGATGGCTTGTGTTTTATCTGTCTCATTTACTCCGAAGAAGTTCCACACCACCGACATGTTTGTTTGAATCCGACGGTTAGTTTTGAGCCCTGTCACGATGTGACGTACAATAAAGTGTTTTGAATCTTGAATCATTAGCTGTCGGATTCAAACAAACATGTGGGTGTTGTGGGCAGACAGATAAAACACAAGCTATTTAACAATCTGTGCAACACTAAAGAACCTCGTGGGGAAGCATCTGCAAAATGTTTCAACACCACAAATGTACCTGGATAGGAACACAAGGAGGAGCATGCCGAGTTTAAGAAACGGAGCGTGGACAAAGAAGACGTGATCGGATATCGGTTTATTTAAACTCACTAATCAGTGATCGTGATCAGTGATCAGCCCCAAAAAGCCTGATCGTGTAAAGCCTACAAGTGATAACAAAAAAACTCCTTTGTCTTATTGAATGAAGCACCCACTGCCAGGGGCGTATTTAGTCATTTGGGGGCCCTCCACATTCTCGTACTGCACTGACAAAAGTTTTATTCTCACCTCAACACAAGGTCTTCAATGTAGCAGCAGCAAGTAGGTTCAGCCTGGATATTGTTGTATCTTGTGTTACTAAAAAAAGAAGACACCACAAATGATAACAAGGTCAATTATGAGAACAAACATTTTAACAGTGTAATTTACCTTTTGTCTTTCTTTCCTTCTCCCTTTTCTCATTTTTTCTCTTCTTTCCTATGCTCTTGTACCATCAGGTCATATTTGTTTTTTGTTTTGTGCATGACAGACTTAAAATTATCACACTAAAATTTGTCCAATGAATATTTATCACCAAACAAAGATTTTGAATCAACTCAAAAGTGTGAATTTGAGAAAATTCTCCTATTTTCCTCAGCTAAAGTCCTTAAAATCTTTCTTGAGGATTATTATCTAACAAGTGAATCACCTCAACGCTTTTACTATAATTGATAAGAACATTAATCAGCATTTAATATAGTTTACCCTTTCGACCGCTTTAATACTCACATCTTTGTGATGAAAAAGGCTGATTACATGTCCTAAAATGTAATCTGTAATGTATTCCCTTGGATTACTCAAGTAAAGTAATGTATTCTAAATACTTTTAGATTACTTTTAGCTTACTTTTAGCTTACTTCAAAATCTTCTAGTTGAACGTGTTTATCTGGGACACTGATTTTAGTTAACACTTGCTTCAGAGAACGATCTTATTCCTGTCTTCAGAGAAAACGTTATGCAAATACACAAAACACAAATGTGATACGTTTTGTCCTGCAACTGATACTATTTAAAGAAAAATGGCATCCAAGAGTCAGCATTCTTCAATTTATTTTACCTTTATTAATTTCCACAGCTCAGAAATTAGGGACATTAAAATTAAAAATTTTATTCTTAAATATTGATGAATGGAGAAAGAATTGGGCTCCAGCTACAAGTTCAAGCCCTCCAGAAAGTAGTGCAGTTGGCTAAATCAGTCACAATTGCACAGTTCAACCAGTAGATGGAGACAAAGACAAAGACCGTGTGTTCGCATTGAGGACGATGAGGCAGGCTATCTGCAATTCATCCCCCATGCTATGTAAATAAATGGAAACTGGCTTGAATCGACTCAAAATGATCCAGAGACGTTGGAGTAGCTGTAACTAAGAATATTAAGCGACCTGACACAACTTTTAACCATAAAAACAGCGGAGGTATGATATAATTTGTAGTTGTAAATTTGCACTTGTTTAACTGCCCTGAGACTTTTTTTTTCATTAATGGGTGGCGCTGTTGCCCCCACCAGCTGGGGCTCTCGGGTAGTTGCCGGGTTAATTTCTCCGTTGTTACTCGTTTTGATAAAAACTATTTACTTACCTCTCGCCTTCTCCTCTTCTTCGCTCCACTGGGATAACTCCGCTTCATTTTTCTCAACTCAAAACCTCTCAAAACCGCGCCAACAAGTTTGTTTTGGTACCGTCTTCCTGAATCAAGCCTGCACATGCGCAGTAACATGGAATAGTCCATTGCATGAGAAAGGGGGGGGGGCAGTCAAAACGATCATGATAGATTAAGCATTTTTTATGTATTTTTAAGCGCGCGAATTAAGACTAAAACAATAATAATTACTTTAAATCGAAGAATCCTTTATTAATCAATTTTTATGAGACGTTTGGGGCAATTGCCTGTGTTTGCCTAATGGTAAGTCCCCCTCTGCCCATTGCTGTCCACTCATCGTGCTTCAAGGTGTTTCATCTCCTCCCTGAGGGTCCATGTTTAGACCCGCTGCTGTGAAGTCATCAGCACGCTAAATAATTGGAGAATAGAGCACATCAGTGGACTGAGTACAAATCACTGGAGGAGTCAAAATTCACAGTTTGTGTTCTGGGTGCAACAGTCTTGCCTGGAAATGATCCAGCAATACTTCAAGGGCACGAGTTGTAATTAAAAGGAACTCTGTTGTTGGATTGTAGATGCGAGTTTGCAAGCTTGGCTGACAGCTAATAGACTTAGCACCAGTATAGTACAGAGCTGTTTGGGCTTTTCTTGTTTTATTTGAATGGCTTTATCATTTGTCTTGTTTTAAGTAGCTGTTTTTTTTTCTACATAACTTAAAACAAGACTAAGTGCACGTTGTTCAGCTGGACTACAAGTGAGGTTTGGTTAACATTGGACCCACTTATCATTAAAGTTTCATTAAAGTTACTTCTAAGGTCGAGGAGTACACCCTGCTATATACAGTACATTCAAATACAAGAACTTTGCAATAATCTTACCATTGTGAAGCTGATAACATTCAATTTATCACACACTCAATCAACTCTTTTTGGTGGCAGTAGCTTGTGCTGCTTTTGAATTACATGGCATTATATTGATACTGTAGGTGTCTTTGAAGTTGTCTGCACACCTGTTTATGTTAGTGGTTTTATGTTAAGTCGTTACCTTTTGAAGATAATCAAACATATTTGTAGTATTGCTACTCGCTGTCACATTTGTGGATATAGGTTTTTTTTTTAAATTTCAAACACTGAATGACTTTGGCACAATTTCTTCTCAGTGAGTCATTTTCTTTTGTCATTACCTCTTCAGTTAAGCATAGCTACAGGATCTGTGACTCAAGTAAAACAACGCATAAAAATTCAATGGAAGTTTTGGTGTCTCTGTGTCAAAATGTTCTTTTTGCAGTTTCTTCCAGTGAGCCAAGAAATACTGCTGTCAAGTCTTTGTGACAGACAGCTTTTAATCAAGCTAAACTTGCTTTTCTCTCTCTCTCTCTTTCTCTCTCTCTGTGTCCCCACAGGCTGACAGTCTCTTCTACTGAGCTCTGACAGGGCTGAGGAGCTTCCCAATTTGAGATCAACTGTCTCCATTTCAGCACTGTCTGTCTGGCTGCTCCCATCCAATGGAATTAGACATCATTACTTAATCATTAGTGTCCTGGCAGCTGACTGACCTTTCTGCACTTGGCTGTTTGAACTAAAACTGCCTTAAGTCTCGCTTTGTCTAGGAATAGAAAGAATCAAAGAGGTAGCTTACATCTGCTTGACCCGGTGAAACAAGCTTCATAGAGTCGAATTAAAAGACATTTAGTGCCAGCTTATCTATTTTCCATGATGGATGAAACGCATAACAACAGGACTTCCTTGGCGAAAGGTGCCAAGGACATCGCTAAAGAAGCCAAGAGGCAAGCTGCCAAAAATTTCAACAAAGCTGTCGATCGTGCCACAGATGAATACTCGTCGCATCGCAGCTACAACCGCTTCCAGAACGAGGATGAAGAGGAGAACAACTACAACTCTTACACCCAGCAAGACGGCCGTTACGCTGACAACAACGCAGCCAACGACGACGATGGGGCCTCCAGTGACGCCACTGAGGGCCACGATGATGAAGACGAGATCTACGAGGGGGAGTACCAAGGTGTGCCTGCCTATAACGACGGGAAGCTGAAAGACGGGAAGGTGGCTCTGGGCCAGCCGGTGTCTGACAGCCTAAAGAGCCACAAGGAGCTTGAGAATGAGAGACAGGCAGATGAGGAGGAGCTGGCCCAACAGTACGAGCTGATCATGCAGGAGTGCGGCCACGGGAGATTCCAATGGCAGCTGTTCTTTGTACTCGGGTTGGCGCTCATGTCAGACGGCGTGGAGGTGTTTGTGGTCGGCTTCGTCCTGCCGAGCGCTGAGACCGACATGTGTGTCCCCAACTCTGGTGCCGGATGGCTAGGTAAGGACTTACAGTGGAAATCCCCTTCTTTTCAAATCAATTTCATGGTGTTAAGATGAGAACATAAGCACATTTAGTTTGTTTTGTCATTACAATACATTTATTTAGCATCCAAACTCAGGGAATCACATTTATGGAGGTGGGATAAAATACAAAAGCCCAACTTCTTACAATGCTGCAGTAATACATAAGTTTAATTGAAGGTGTGTCAGGAAACCATGACATCACTGTTGGGTGTGGTTACAGGTGCAATACGTCACCCAAACACACCCACCAATGAAGCTTGGTGCGCTCAGATGTGATTTCATAAACTCTTGGCACTTTAAACCATGGCAGCAAGCCTGTAGTCTGTGTTTTTGAGCCTTTAAAATGCCTGTTAAATTGCTCTTTAGTGGCCTTGAAAACCTATTTTCTGAATCAGCTTCTTACTCTGAAAGAACATTATAGTTTTTTCAGTAGTTTGAACTGGGCAATGCTCATTTTAAGTAACATGGTGTCGTATTTCTTTGCACCAATTTAGAGTTCAGCAGCATTTTGAAGACTTAACACATGATGTTTCCCTGCACTCAGCTCAGAAACGATGATGTCATGTCTCAGTTTCTTAGTCTAGTAGAGTGGTAATATACTAAAAATGATGATGAAACACTAGAATCATAAATTCTGTAGTGTTTTTATTGGCCGACTGATCTGTCTGGTCAAAGTTGGACAAAGGTGAACTTAGAGACAGATTGTATATTGATCTACTGAGTGAGACTTTAAAGCACTTTACTTCATGCTCTGAATCTGTGCAACGGCTGAGATGTGAGTTCATAGTGTGCTGATTTTGGAAAGGTACAGGGTGCCGTTTGCAGTTCATCTGGCACTGCTCGCAAAACTCATGAATTCAACTCAAAGTCAACCCCTCTGGCACGTAAAGGAAGTCTGATTGATGGGTCAGTGACAAATAAGGGTCGGCAAGATGAGCAATTCAAAAAATATACTAAAAATAGTTTTAAAAGCAGCATCTGGTTTGTTGTTTTATGTCATTTGAAATGACATTTGTACCATTTTTTTTAACCAAAAGAAAGACTGAATGTTCCTGAAAATGTCAAATGGTGTAACCACAATCTACAGTGTATTTAAGTGGACTTATACTAATAAATACTACATTTAATGAAAAGTAAATGGTTCCTGATTGACATGATTCCCCATATTAAATGTAATATTTAGAACAATTGTATTCCATTTAGGGCTGGGAGATATGGAAAAAATCAAATGTCACAATATTTTAGACCAAATACCTCAATAATGATATTGCAACAAAATTGTAGAGATGACTGTTGATGCTTTTACAAAATATTTACACAATGAGATTTTTGATAAATAACCATCAGTAATGTGAATATAATGACAAAGTGGGTAAAAGGTAAATAATAGAACAGCTAGAACAATCTGGTAAGTTCATAAAATTACAAACTTTACAGTAATGCAGCATTTAAAACGAGGAAAAGACAACATTTATGCTGTATCACGATATTAAGATATCCAAATTCTAAGACGATATCTATTCTCATATCACGATATCGATAAAATATCGATATATTTCCCAGCCCTAATTCCATTACCTTTATTTAATATACAAGATTATAATGTAAGATCATGCCTTGACTAGTTGAAGTAGTTGAATTATTTGGTACAAAGGTTTTATGGTTACACCACTTAGACATTTTTGCCATAATCCTTTAATATATTCTCTCAAAATGGATTAAAAGCAGAAATTTGATGCTGGGTCCACAAAAAAAGAATGTGTGCAAGTTTATACGTTTATTTTCACATTTGAACCCTTTAAATTTAAACTAAACCACATGGACACAAAAACACCTCGTTATTGACCCTGATGCATTTAGATGGAAGTAAGTCTACAGACTCCTACTCACGACCTGCTAATGACTAGTGTTTTTTTACGACCTGTCTTGTGGTGCACGGAGTAGTAGTGGGTGACTGTTTCTTTTTTTTACCATAATCTCATTGCTTTAGGAGCTGCCAGTGCGTTGTCATGGCACCAGGTATTTGGATACATGAGTAGGAGGTGTGTTGAGCGTGATGGATCTCTCCCACACCAGGATACAAAAAATGAGTCGTTTGTATATTTGTCTGTGTGTGTGTGTGTGTGTGTGCTGCCCCCCCCCAATATACTCTCTATGTTCAGTGTTAAATGAGGAGTATTAGTCACTTATCATTCCCATACACAGATTAAAAGAAAACAACCTTTTTCATAATGTGATTGTGTGGTTGTAAAAAGCATAAAAAGAACACTAACATTGTTTGTTGGGAGCAGGATGGTTTATTATTCACCCAGATTTCACCCGTATACTCTGACTCATCTCTCAGTGGGAGACAGGGAGGGAGAGAATAGAAAGAATGAGTCATTTTTTTTTAACCAACTGCCTAACGCACACCATGTAAATAAAAGATGTGTGTTTTCACTTGTGCTCCCTTGTGCATAGAAATAAAACCTGATGATACTGATTGGTAGTTTTCTCTGTGAAGGTCAGTGACTCTTAAAGTGGTCAGTAAATGCCTCTTAAGTGGACATCTGGCCGGAGACTAAGAAACAAGAGTGAGGAATAATAGAATAGAGAAAAAAATAATATAGATATCATCCGGTGCAGTCAAATTTGGTTACAGGACAATCTTGAGCTTGAACTACTCTGCATTAATGTTTGGAGCATTAAAAGGATTATTATTGCAAATATAGTGAATGCATAATTCATAATTTAGATACAGTACATGTGCACAAATACCTTAACCCTCCTGTTGTCCTCCGGGTCAAATTGACCCCATCTCTTTTTGACTGTTCCTTCCTTCCTCCCTAATTTTTTTCCCTTTGTCCTTCCCCTCCTTCTTTCCTCATTTCCTTCCTTCCTTCCTTCTCTCCTTACTTCCTTCCTCTTTTCCTACCTCCCTACCTCCTCACTCCTTTCCTTTCCCTTCCTCCTTTCCTCCCTCACTCCACTCCATTCCTTCCTTCCTCCCTCCTTCCTTCCTCCCTCTTTTCCCCCTTACTCCTTTCTTTCCTTCCTTCCTCCTTTCCTCCCTCCCTCCTTCCTTAGGCCTTTCCTTCTTTCCTTCCTCTTTTCCTCCTTACTCCTTCCTTCCTTCCTTCTTTCCTCCCTCCCTCCCTCCCTCCTTCCTTATGCCTTTCCTTCCTTCCTTCCTCTTTTCCTCCTTACTCATTTCCTTCCATCCTCTTTTCCTCCTTACTCATTTCCTTCCTTCCTCTTTTCCTCCTTACTCCTTTCTTTCCTTCCTTCCTTCCTTCCTTCCTCCTGTCCTTCCTTGACCTGAGGACAACAGGAGGGTTAAAACACATGCATGCTGAGTATAGTAGACTGGTAGATAAAATTTATTATAGCTGGATCATAAAACATACATTAATTGTGTTGTGCTGCTGATTCAGTGGATTATTTGGAGGACATTATTTGGAGTATTTTAGGTGAATGTCAGGCACAAGAGCAACAATCATTGCAGTAGCTTCTGAAAATAGCTAAGTATCGACTGGTTTCGGGCAGGTTTACCTTTCCATTGCGGCTATACTGGGGCCACTCGGCTCTTGGTGGTGTGCAGCCGTAAGTCAAGTGACTCTATACTGGGCAGACTCTTTTTTTTGTCAGAAAGTGGTGACACGTCGTCCATCTTTACATAAAGTCTATGGCAGGCGTGTCAAACTCATTTTCATTCAAGGGCCACATACAGCCCAATTTGATCTCATGTGGGCCGGACCATTAAAAAGATGGAAGGAAGGAAGGAAGGAGGGACGAAAAAAAGGAACAAACGAAAAGGAGACAGGAAAGAAAGATGCAAGGAAGGAGGGAGGGAGGGAAGAAAGATATGATGGACGGACAGAATGATGGAAGAAAGAAAGGGAGGAAGGACAGAAGAAAGGAAGTAAGGAAAGATGGAAGGAAGGATAAAAGGAACGAAAAGAAGACAGGAAGGAAGGAAAGAAAGGGAGGAAGGAAATATGGAAGGAAGGACAGAAGCAAGGAAGGAGGGATGAAAAGAAGGAAGGAAGGAGGGGTGAAAAGAAGGAAGGAAGGAAGGAAGGAGGGATGAAAAGAAGGAAGGAAGGAAGGAAGGAAGGATGAAAAGAAGGAAGGAAGGAAGGATGAAAAGAAGGAAGGAAGGAAGGAAGGAAGGAAGGAAGGAAGGAGGGGTGAAAAGAAGGAAGGAAGGAAGGATTAAAAGAAGGAAGGAAGGAAGGGAGGAGGGATGAAAAGAAGGAAGGAAGGAAGGAAGGAAGGTGGGCCGGATTGGAACCCTCGGCGGGCCGGTTCTGGCCCACTGGCCGCATGTTTGACATCCCTGGTCTATGGTTATGTTGCTTCAATAGATTTTCAAATATAGGCTACTGAGCTTTTTTTTGATTATGAGGTGTCGCACATTTTGCAGAGCAGACGGGTCCAGCACACTAACAGCATTAACAGGATGAACACGTGAAACACATACAACTTAATATCCCCTCCCCCTCTTATACGTCGCATCGGTGCACCAGCATAAATGTTCACAATGAAAAACCTTCATAATTTCTAGCATCTTTGCACTGGTAAAAATCTGATTTATTGATATATAATTATTAGTAGAGGCCTTTTTTATTTAGAAATGAGGCCAATAATTTGATTGATCCCTTTGATCCCTCCTCTCTAAACTGTGTCTCAAACAGCTAAGTGGTGGAACTCCCACTCACACAGTTTTCTTTATAATCACCATATTGTAAAGTATAAATTATTTACAGTACATCCATTCACAGTTTTTTGTTAGTGAACTGGAAAATGAGTTTATTCTTCCTCATAAACAGTGACTAATCACCTTTTATTAACCGGCATATAAGCTGATTATAAGTTAAACAACCTTAATAGCCACCAAAACATGATTCCCTGGTTAATTAAGCATTAACAGCAAGACTGATGCCTATACAGAATAAAATGCACCAATAGCTTCATTATTGCACCATACTGCAAAATTTTAAAAAGGAACTGAAGTGCTGAAAATGGCTTTTTTTTTCTATTGTATGATTCATCTCAGTTTCCTCCAAAAGAACTTATTCATTTATTCATTTTTATGCATTATTAGCATTTCTCTCCCTATTCGACTCCAAATTCTAGTCCTTTAGTATGAAATAAAAGGTGAGATGCCATCCAGATTTGGGATGTTCCAGTTTTTTTCCCCCTTCCCTTTCCTCTTGTCTGTCCTCTCTGTTACCCTCCTGCTGTAATCCCTCTCTTACACTCTCTGTGTCTCATAGCCATGCAGGCGATCTGAAGATATGGGCTGGAGTTAATCTCTGCAGCATTGTGCTTCACTGCAGTTTAGCCATGGTAGACTGGCTCACGTACCTCCCCAGAGAAAGAGAGGGAGAAAGAGGGGGAGAGGGAGAGCGCTGCTGCTTCCACACACCTCCTGTCGACGTCCTCCCCTCTCCTCTCCTCTCTCACTCTCACTCTCTCTCCCACCACATATGGCGTTCATTTGTCTGCGGGTGTTTTCTTGCACCACACAGCTAGAATTTTTAAAGACGTTCACAGTAAAATGTGTGCTTGCTCAGGTGAAGCCGTGCTGCAGGTGTAGCGCAGAGTGAAGACCTCAAGGTGGAGCTTTGCGTAAGTGATGCCAGTCTGTTTAAAGTCAGACTGCTTTTTTGTTGAGGTAAAAAAAAAAAAACACCATCGAGAGCAGAAGTAAGCAGCGATAAACTAATTAAAGAGTCCAACATTTGCTACCATCATCTCTTTAGTACCCGTTATCTTCTCTCTCCCATCACATGCTCAGTCCTCTCTAGATTTCAACCTCAACTTCAGTGTTTACCCCTCCTGTTGTCCTCGAGTCAAGGAAGGAAGGAAGGAAGGATGGAAGGGAGGAAGAAGGAAAGAAAGGAGGAAGGAAGGGAGGAAAGAAGGACAGAGGAAAGAAGGCAGGAAGGAAGGAAGGATGGAAGGGAGGAAGAAGGAAGGAAAGGAGGAAGGAAGGAAGGAAAGGAGGAAGAAATAAGGAAAGGAGGAAGGGAGGTAGGAAAGCTGGAAGGATGGAAGGAAGGAAGGACTGAAGGAAGGAAAGAAGGAAGGAACAGTCAAAACAGATGGGGTCAATTTGACCCAGGAGGATGACACAAAGGTTAAATGACAGAATATCCCAAAAATGCATAATATGTCCACTTTAACCTGGATGGAGGTCTACCTGATTCTAATTTCCAGGCTGTGTGCACAGATTAGATGACTTTTCTACTTGATCTGAAGACGTTAACTATAATAATTTGTTCTTACAGTAAACTGAGGACATGTACATGAGATGAGAGAGAAGTGCTGAGTGCTTTGAGTGAACACCTGCTGACTTGTTTAGTGTTTATGTAATTAATACCAGAGGAATGCGCTGTGCTCCCAGGAGGAAGGTGGGGAGGGGCGGGGTGGGGGGTGGGGGGGGTCCACTTTCTCCCCCCCCCCCCACCGGCTCATCCCCTACTGTAACCCACCTGTCAATCACACTCGCTCCTCCGGGAATCCCCTCATTTGTTGAAATCCTCCAGCTCTCACATAATGTCCTGAAAGTTCCCACAGAGGAAATTAGCTGCTTGATTCTGCTGACTGCTCTCTCTGTCTGTCTGCCTGCGTTCTCTCTCCTCTCATCCTCTCATCCTCTCATCCATGCTGAGACACTGCACGGCTGCGAGGACAGAGAGAGAGAGAGAGGGAGGGAGAGAGAGAGAGAGAGAGAGAGAGAGGGAGAGAGAGGGAGAGAGAGACAGAGAGAGAGAGAGAGAGAGAGAACAGAGCAGAAAGGTGTCAAGGGAGAATTACGCTTACATGTAAAAGCTAATTAATATATATTTTTCTTTTAAAAAGCAGCATGCGTGGAAACTGCCGGAAACAATTTAAGAGTTAGAGCTGAAATAATCCCTGTGGATGCAGAGAAAAGCTGCACAGTGTACCGTTAAAAAAGAGCGGAGACACTGTCTGCTGGGAGCTTTTTCTTAAAATAAAGATTACCAATATGAGTCAGGTGGGCTCAGTACAACTTTACTGTGATTGAAGAAGTCATAGTTTCTAACTGCATTGTTTCTGCTGTGATAGATTAAGGTGTTTTAAAGCTTTTGTTGTTTGAATTGTGAATAAGAGTTTTTCTGAATGAACAGTTGGCAGCAGAGACGAACTCTATATCTTTTATTTTACCTTTAACATTTACATACTGTTTAGGGTCAAATTTGACTGACCTTTCTCTCTCTCTTTCGTCCTTACTCCTTTCTTTCCTTCTTTCTTTCCTTCCTTCCTTCCTTCCTTCCTTCCTTCCACCCTTCCTTCTCTCCTAAATTCCTTCCTCTTTTTGTCCTTACTCCTTTCCTTCCTTCTTTCCTTCCTTCTTTCTTTCCTTCCTTCCTTCCTTCCTTCCCTTCCACCCTTCCTTCTCTCCTAAATGCCTTCCTCTTTTCATCCTTACTCCTTTCCTTCCTTTCTTCCTTCCTCCCTTCCTTCCTTCCTTCCTTCCTTCCTTCCTTCCTTCCTTCCTTCCTTCCTCCCTCCCTCCTTCCTTCCTTACTCCCTTCCTTCCTTCCTTCCTTCCTTCCTTCCTTCCTTCCTTCATCCTTCCTTTCCTTCCACCCTTCCTTCTCTCCTAAATTCCTTCCTCTTTTTGTCCTTACTCCTTTCCTTCCTTCCTTCCTCATTTCCTCCCTTCCTCCTTCCCTCCTTACTCCTTTCCTTCCTTCCTTCCTTCTCTCCTTCATCCTTCCTTTCCTTCCACCCTTCCTTCTCTCCTAAATTCCTTCCTCTTTTTGTCCTTACTCCTTTCCTTACTTCCTTCCTCCTTTCCTCCCTTCCTCCTTCCCTCCTTATTTCTTTCCTTCCTTCCTGCCTGCCTTCCTGCCTTCCTTCCTTCCTTCCTTCCTTCCTTCCTCCTTTCCTTCCACCCTTCCTTCTACCCTTCCTTCTCTCCTAAATTCCTTCCTCTTTTCGTCCTTACTCCTTTCCTTCCTTCTTTCCTTCCTTCTTTCTTTCCTTCCTTCCTTCCTTCCTTCCTTCCTTCCTTCCTTCCTCCCTCCCTCCTTCCTTCCTTACTCCCTTCCTTCCTTCCTTCCTTCCTTCCTTTCCTTCCACCCTTCCTTCTCTCCTAAATTCCTTCCTCTTTTTGTCCTTACTCCTTTCCTTACTTCCTTCCTCCTTTCCTCCCTTCCTCCTTCCCTCCTTACTCCTTTCCTTCCTCCCTTCCTTCTTTGACCTGAGGACAAACAGGAGGGTTAAACACATCTATTGTCTTTATGTTCTGCAGCTTTTAACTGAACAACTACTAATTTACATAAAAGTGCTGCAATCTGGAGGCAAGTGGAGGTTTTAAGGTCTGACCTGAGTTTGAACCCCTGCAGGAAATCACAAACCCCATCTCAGAAAGAATCATACTGCGTCTCGGATGTCCTATCACCACAACCACCACCACCACCACCACCCTCCCCCTTTTATTACACATATAAACCCAGTGTGAAGGGAGCCATAAAACAAATGAGCGGGTGTTACTAGATATAGCATCTTCCTGTGTGTGTATATGTGTTCAGATGCATTGTTTATATGCAGCTACACCGATCAAAAAGATGTCACCAGTTTGCGCAGAATGCAGAGGTTTTGATATTCAGTTTGATATTGGTGAGCATGACTTTAGTGTTGCTTGTTCTTTATATCCTGCTGCCTATAGGAGAGCTTGCTTTCTTCCGCAGCGGTATTGCATAGATAGATCCCGCGGCTGTCACCTGTAATGAATCACTAGCTCTCAGCATCATGTCTGCGCTGCTTGATAAGACCCTCTACTTTCAGCGTATCTGTCCCGTCACCTCAAACACAGCGAGGGAGAGATATAAAGAAAGAGGAAGAGAAAAAAAAAAGAAAAGAAAAGAGAAGGTTCCTTTGCCTCTGCTTCTGTCTGCTTTCTTTATTTCCGGGCGCTGACTCGTCAAACAGTCGCATCTCAGCCTCCAAAGCACATTAGCATTTTCATTAGCACATAGAGAGTAAAGTGGATTGTTTACTGGCCTGACAACCCCCCCCCCCCCCCCCCCACCACCACTCTACTCCACCACCCCACCCTGCTCCACCCCTCTCCACCTCCCTTTTCTTTATGCTGCATATTGGCGGGGACAGGAAGAGAAATGGCCCCCGACTTCCTGCGGACAAGCTCCGCAGTGTGAGACGAATGCCCGGACTGTAAAAGCAGGGCTGCGAGGTCAACTACTGCTGCTCTGCTTCCTCACAGTCACTTTGACAAATATGCGTCACCACACACACACATATTCATTTTATTAAGACAGAAATAAAATGAAGTCAAATCGCACATATTCTGTAAGAGATATTTGCTTTACACACAGCAGTCACTAAAGATATAACAGGCTAATGAAATGCTAACACATATTGTTAAGTCATAAGTGTCATTTAACATGGTACAAAAATGTTAGTTATACTCATCTAAACCCAGAAATGTTAATCACTGTAATCCGTTACAGTTACTGAGGAAAAATATGTAATTCAATTATAGTTACTTGATGATTATAAAGGAGGTTACATCTGAAGTCAGACCTTTAAGATTTTGCTCAGGAGGGTTTTTTTCCTCATTTTTTAATATTTAACATGTTACTGAATACATATATTGCTGTTTTTAATTCTATAGCAACCATAGAACACAACCTGTATCTATAGCAACCATAGAACACAACCTGTATCCATAGCAACCATAGAACACAATCTGATCTGACAGACCTTTAAGATTTTACTCAGGAGGGTTTTTTTCCTCATGTTTTAATATTTAACATGTTACTGAATACATATATTGCTGTTTTTAATTCTTTGAAATCAATATTTCTTTTTATATTTAGTAAATAAATCATGATGTGGGCTTATTTGGAGCACACATGAGCTTAAATGGAGTCACAGTACCACTTTATTCATCAAATATCTTTATTTTATATTCCAAAATCTACATGAACTAATGAATACATTTTACAATGAGAGATAAATGTTGCTTTATAAGAAATGATTTACCTTATAAATCATGTCAGTATTCATGACAACACAGCTGGACTTAGATTTTGATGCTTAATGGGAACATTTACCCTAACAGCTGAAAACATGTTACACTACTTTTATTAAGTAATTGAAATAGTTACATTACTTATTTCATTTTAAATAGGGTAACTAGTAACCTGTAACCTATTATAACCTTCACAACCCTGATCATAATCCACTATACAGTAATAAATGCATAAATATTAACACTTAATTTTGAGGTATAGGAAAGTTAGCCACCTCTCCTCTTGACTAAGCCTGTGATGAGAGCTTGTTGCTATGGTAACAACATGTAAGAAAATCTGCTAAAAGACACAAAGACACAGGTATATATATTATTTTTGCACCTTCAACTGCTGGATTTTCTCAATTTAGATGCTTCTTTGGATTCATTTAGAGTCTTATATCATATCCTTAAAGCCTTTCTGAACATCTATCATTATCATCATTATGCAGTTTCTCTTCTCAGTTATCTTCTCCAATACTTCAGATTTATGTTAAGTTGATAAAAACTACAAAATAACTCTTTTTTTTTTCATCAGCAGACATCAGCAGGTGTAAAATGTTACGATCTTCTGCTGCTAAGTGTCTTATTTCAACCATATTTCCATTACCCGACAGCTAAGTCTGTCTTACATTAGTCAACAGCTACATTTATTGGTCTACAGCAAGTCTGACTTAAAGTTATATTTAAAGTCTATTTGTATGCAACTGGCACCAGCTCTGCTATTTATATGGACTCACTTTTTTATGTGACCTCTCAGTGTTTTGTCGATAGCCGGGAAATAACACAACCAATTACAGTCTGACTTCTGTTACTCCACTGATGCACTTGGAAAGAACCACTTAATGCTTTAGATGATGTTCAGCAGCTTTGTGCACAACTCTCTGTATGTATGTATGTGTGTGTGTGTGTGTCTAATGCAGTAGTAAACCATTGATACCTGTAATGTCACAGCTCTCTCCAAACTAACAGTGTAACAGATAATACGATGCAGGGGCGGATCTATGAGTCGACAACATTTTGGGGGCTAAGCTAAATGCACACACAGCCATGGCCCATATTTTTGGATGGTTTACATGCACAGAATTTAATTTTACTGCATTGTATGACTACTGCAAACATTAGTAGTAGTAGTAGAATAAGTTACTGCAGATGGAGTAGTAGTGTATGGGATGACGCACTAGTGTCCACTGTGGTGGCTGAAGTGCAACTAGGCCATCAAAATCCATCATCATGCATCTATAACAGCTTTTGAAGAGGTTGAAAGGGTTAAACAGGCACATGTTTCAGCGGTTCATCCTCGACAAAATGGGAAAAGACGTCAACACATGAACTCTTGAATTTAAATAGAGTTTAAATATTAGTTTATCTCAGATACAGCACATCTATATCAGTACATTATGTTATCTAATAGGTAATAAATTGCAGTACAGAGGTTTTTTCAAAACAGTTCTCTTTACATACTTTATCCATTAAAGAGCTTTAATTTTTCTATTTTAAGATCACATTTATTTTATTATAACAACCAATATTTGTCAAAAATGGTTACCCAATCATTTTCAACCAATATTCTGCTCTGGTCTGATGGTTTTAAACTCAAAAGTTGGTACCAGTATTGGCTTAAAAATACAATTTTGATCAAACTCTAAACAAATAGTCAGTTTGATGCAGTGAGTCCAGCTGTCTGATTCTCTGACTTTACCTGCCAGAGGGACTACAGATGTAATACATGTTTAAATCTACTATTCTGTACTTCTTTTTATTAAACTTTCTCTGTAATTTGAATGCTGAATGCTGTGTTTATGGGGCCTGTGAATAAGTATTTGTTCAAATGAAACTGTCTTTCCTCTCAAAGAGTAATGTGTTTTTTATTTACTCAGCAGTTTCTGTCTCAACAAACATTTGAGTCCAGATGGTTGTGATTATTTACAACTTTTACTGCCTCCATCCCTCCCCCCTCTGTCTTTCTTCAGGTAGCATTGTGTATCTGGGGATGATGTTCGGAGCGTTTTTTTGGGGCGGCCTGTCAGACAAGGTGGGCCGTAAACAGTGCCTGCTGATATCCATGTCTGTCAACGGCTTCTTTGCCTTCCTCTCCTCATTTGTCCAAGGATACAGCATGTTCCTCCTCTGCCGCATGGTGTCTGGCTTCGGGTGAGTTTACTTTCCTCTTCTGTTGAATATTCTCGTACTTAAAGTCTGTGTAAAGTAAGAATAAATATGTGTTCTGAGTTTGACATATCACAGAAAAGTGTGTTGTTAACCACCCTGCCAAATTTGAATGATTTAAAAAATCGCCAAATATATGAAATTAGGCTTCAAAGTTGTGTAAAAATCAGCCTCTTTCTCTGCTCCCAAACGCTGTGGGCGTGGCCACTGAGTCCGCTGAAACCCCGCCCTCTTACCAAGTGTCACCTGTCAATCAAAGTCACCACCTCTACCAGAAACATGGATGCTATGTCTGAGAGCTTTCTGCTGCTAACTCAGCTGCTAGCTCGGCGGCTAACTCAGTGGCTAACTTGACGGCTTGCTCGGTGGCTAACTCAGCTGGTAGCTCGGCGGCTAGCTCAGTGGCTAACTCAGCTGCTAGCTCCGCGGCTAACTCGGTGGCTAACTTGGTGGCTAACTCAGCTAACTGGCTAACTGTAGACTGTAGTAGTAGTAGTGTGCGCTGAATGTATTTATACCTCTACAGCAGCAGGGGCGGGTTTATGTCAATCACCGCAGCATGATTTTCAGACCCGCCCAGGAAGGAAGGAAGGAAGGAAGAGGAGAGAAGACGTTAAGGAAAGATGGAAGAAAGGAAAGATTGAAGGAAGGAAGGGAGGAAGGACAGATGGAAGGAAGGAAGGAGTGAAAGACAGATGGAAGGAAGAGAAGACACGAAGAAAAGATGGAAGGAAGAAAGGGAGTATCGAAGGAAGGGAGGAAAGATGGAAGGAAGAGGAGAGAAGACAGTAAGGAAAGATGGAAGGAAGGAAGGAAGGAAGGACAGATGGAAGGAAAAGAAGACAGGAAGGAAAGTGGGCCGGATAGGACTCCTCGACGGGCCGGTTCTAGCTCGCAGGCCGCATGTTTGACACCCCAGCTTTATCCCGTCCTTCTCCGTGTGGTTAAGAGACTGAAGCCCCTCAGAGGACCCCCCCCCCCCCCTTCCTCTCTGATCTGATCTGTCCTCCCACCGGTTCCTCTGCCATCTCCCCTCCTCTAAAGTCAAAGCACATGACAAGAGGTTATTTTAACTGCCTGACTGTAGCCCATCCTCATCCCCCTGAGTTGGAGGTTGGATGTTGGGGGTTGGGGGTTGGTGGTGTTGAACAAAGCAAAACAGAAACGTTTGCAGAATTGAGCCGAGCCCCAGTAAATGAACATCTGTGCATTTTAGTGCTGCTGTGGTCTGCTTGGCTGCCCACATCCTTGGGAAATGACACGCACTCCCATCCCCATCTCAGTGATCTGACATCGCTTCTCATACAAAGGTCACACCGAGTGCAAATGTCAAGCTTCTGAGGAAAATATGTTGTAAATCATACGCAGTGTTTCATACTAGTTACATTTAATCTAATAAGAAAATAAATGTAATTGTAATCTGTTACAGTTACTGATGAAAATGTTGATGATTACAAAGGAGGTTACATCTGAAGTCAGACCTTTAAGATTTTGCTCAGGAGGGTTTTTTCCTCATTTTTTAATATTTAACATGTTACTGAATACATATATTGCTGTTTTTAATTCTGTGAAATCAATATTTCTTTAATATTTAATAAATAAATCATGATGTGGGCTTATTTGGAGCACACATGGAGCTTAAATGGAGTCACAGTACCAATTAAACCCACTTTATTCATCAAATATCTTTATTTTATATTCCAATATCTACATGAACTAATGAATACATTTTACAATGAGAGATAAATGTTGCTTTATAAGAAATGATCTCCCTTATAAATCATGTCCATGAAAAACAGCTGAATTCAGTTGAAAACATTGGGTGACGTCACGGATGTCAAGTCCATTTCTTTTATACAGTCTATGGTCACACCCAAGTTATCAGTGTTTCAGTTACAAAGCTAACGGTTAGCTGTTGTTAGCACGGTCTGCTTTGTAGGTCGCATATATACATATAAAAAATGTAAATTACACTATGACAGCATTTCCATATATATACATCTAACAATACTACTGTATGTATACGGGTGACGAGTAAAAGTATGAATAAAAGGATTATTACAGGAGCTTCTACTTACTGTTTACAACCGGGGCAGCCATCTTTCAATGTCAACTCGGGGGTTGTGTGGATCGTCCGACTTTCGGAGTCAGAAATCCGACCTCGGGGGTCATTACAGTTGAAAGTTTTGACTCGGAGCTCGAAAATCCCGACTTCCGAGTACAACTGGAACGCACCATTACTCCCACCATCATCATCATCATCATCATCATCATCATCATCAGTATCCCTGTTTCTATCAGCTTAACTATACACTATAGATCTGGAAACTGATATTCATACCTTTATCTCAGCATGCTGTGATTATTCTAGCTCACTTTTCTCTCTCTGTAGGAAAACCAAACTTTTTATACTACGATTTTTAAAAGGTGCCAAAAAAGCACATTTGAGCATCTTTGCAGGTGTTGCCAGTGAGTTTTAAGACTTAGTACTTTTAAAAGCTCAGGTGGGGCTGGCCACAAACTACAATCTCAAACCTCAAACCTTTTAAATTTTATTATACATGCCTGGCTCGTTCCCCCGAGGTCCACAAACGCAGCTCTTATGGCCGATCCACGCTGAAAAACAAAGAGGACAGAGCCTTTTAAATCACCTCTTAAAACACATTTTTACATATTGGCCTTTATGTGTTCTTTTACCTCTTATTATCTCTTATTCTTTTACTTATTTTTCTTTATCTGACAAGAATTTAGGTTAGCTCTACAGTATATAAATAAAGTTTATTATCATGATTAATTAATTGTGGGACACAGTTTTGTAGCGGACATTTTTTAATGGGACCAGTGGTGATGATTGAAGATGATGTAAGACTATGATGAGCCTCAGATTACAGTAATGAGACCAACATGTGAGTTAAAGACAGATTGGGTCATTTAAGTGATTGGTTGAAAGAGGAAAAGCAAGAAAATGTTATTAAATATGTATGTGTGTGTGTGTGTGTGTGTGTGTGTGTGTGTGTGTGTGTGTGTGGACAACCATTATAGCTCAGGTCCGGCTATTAAACTCAATTTAATCAACCTGTTCTAGCTATACCATTGCCTCATTTGCATTTAGCTCACTTGTGTAAGCAACCAGTGAGCCGTTGTGTCTTAGTTTAAAAAATAAAATAAATAAATAACTGAAGCTATACTTTTATTGATTTGCTTTAAATGTTTTAATTAGCAGGTTTAGCTTTTAATTTCATCACTTAACCCTCCTGTTGTCCTCGAGTCAAGGAAGGAAGGGAGGAAGAAGGAAGAGAGGAAGAAGGAAGGGAGGGAGACAGGAAGAAGGAAGGAAGGAAAGGAGGAAGCAAGTACGGAAGGGAGGAAGAAAGAAGGAAGAAAGGAAGGAAGGAAGGATGGATGGAAGGGAGGAAGGGAGGGAGGGAGGAAGAAGGAAGGAAAGGAGGAAGGAAGAACAGAAGGGAGGAAGAAGGAAGAAAGGATGGAAGGGAGGAAGAAGGAAGAAAAGGAGGAAGGAAAGAGGGAAGGAAGGATGGAAGGAAAGGAGGGAGGGAGGAAAGAAAAGAAGGAAGAGAGGAAGGTAGGAGGGAGGAAGGAAGGAAAGAAGGACAGAGGAAAGAAGGAAGGGGGAAGGAAGGATGGAAGGGAGGAAGATGGAAGGAAAGGAGGAAGGAAAGAGGGAAGAAAGGATGGAAGGGAGGGAGGAAGGAAAGGAGGAAGGAAAGAGGAAGGTAGGACGAAGGAAAGAAGGAAGGAAGGAAGGAAGACCCGGGAGGACGACGACAGGAAGGTTAATTATCCATCTGTATGTAGATGCAGATTTATGTTAAGAGGTTAAAGAGATGTATGATGTCACTTACACCTTTGGGAAAGTGAAGCATTGTGGGAAACGTCCTGAATCAACAGATCAATAAAGTCTGGAGCTGTGGTTATATTTGTAACACTTTAACAGATATCTAAGGGGAGTGTCAGGCTTTCCATCCTTAGAGTGGGAGAAATATGTCCCTGCTAGCTTTAACTAGATTCTGCTTGTCTCATTAAGATTTCTTTACCTCATTAACTTTGCCACCGTGAGCCGTCTCTACAAACAGAAAAAGGAGACGTGCTAGTTTGTCAAATCATACAGATTAAGTGTCTAAATTAAAAAGTATGTTGTACTTTAATTTTCTTTTCTTTCATGTAGGTGTGTGCTAAAAGGATGTCCATTAAAAAAAAAAGCTCATTGTAAATATATGGTAAAATACTCACTCTGAGCATATATGTGCTTATTTCACCTGAACTATTTTTCTTTCCTAAGTGCAAGAAAGTTATTCTAAAAAGGAAAGTCCATTATTCAAATCCATGGTTAATGCATTGATTTTTTTAAACCTACTACGATATATGAATGAATATTGGTGTTTTTGTAAGAAATAGAAATCATTTGGTTGTTCAGTCTCTCTAGTCTAAATCTCTGCAAGAAAGCAAATAAACAGAATATCCTGAATTATTTGTTTAACCTTCGTGTCGTCCTCTCCGGGTCAAATTGACCCTGCGTGTTTTGACTGTTTCTTCCTTCCTTCCTTCCTTCCTTCCCTCCTTCCTTCCTTCCTTCCTTCCTTCCTTCCTTCCTTCCTTACTTCCTCCCCATTACCTTACTTTTTTCCTCCCTTCCTTCCTTCCTTCTTTCCTTCCTTCCTTCCTCCCTCCCTCCTTCTCTCTTTCTTTCCTTCCTCTCTTTCCTCCCTTCCTTCCTCCTTCTCTCTTTCGTTCCTCCCTATTTCTTTCCTTCCTTCCTCCCTTCCATTATCTTCCTTCTTTCCTCTGTCCTTCTTTCCTTCCTCCCTCCTTTCCTTCCTTCTTCCTCCCTTCCATCCTTCCTTCCTTGACTCGAGGACAACAGGAGGGTTAAAGGAAAAAGATAGATATATGTATTTTATGTTTTTAACATAGATTTACATAGACTTAATCAATCAACAACAACAGATAGCACCATATTAACATATCATATCATAGGTCAGCACATGCAGGCAGGAAAAAAAGAACAAACATCAGCCTGAGGGTTACATGGGTGTGTGTGTGTGTGTGTGTGGGGGGGGGGGGGGGGCTCCGAACTGATGTAACGCCTTCTTTTATATGATATCTGAGATACTGAGGGGGATAAATATTGCGCTCAGTCTCTCCATCGGCATAACTTTGAATATCTCTCCTTGCCATTGGTTCACACTAGGAGAAAAAATCCTGTTTGTGCATAAACACGTTCGAAAAACTGTCAAATTATTCAAGTATGATATCACATTATAAATTATGATACACTGGAGAGACAAGGAGAGAAGAAACTAGACACCAAGGACAAAACTAATCTTATTTTATGTCGTCCTCCCGGGTCAAATTGACCCTGTCTGTTTTGACTGTTCTTTCTTTCCCTTCCTTCCTTCCTTCCTTCCTTCCTTCCTTCCTTCCTTCCTTCCTTCCTTCCTTCCTTCCTTCCTTCCTTCCTTCCTTACCACTTTCTGTCCTTTCTTCCTTCCTTCCTTCCTTCTTTCCTCCCTTTCTTCCTTCCATCTGTCTTCCTTCCTCCCTTCTTCCTCCCTTCCTTCCTCCTTCCTTTCCTTCCTTCCTCCCTCCCTCCTTTCCTTCCTTCTTCCTCCCTTCCTTCCTTGACTCGAGGACAACAGGAGGGTTAAACACTTTGCTTTCCCAGAGGCAATCCCTCATGGAAATAATGTTGACATAAGGAACAAAGAAGCTGTGTTTTGCACCAAAGCCAAATACTCCATCATAAACTCTACTCAACGTTGCATTGTGATATATTGTTCTGTATTGTAGTGCATGCTGAAATGGGCTCCAGAACCACATTAGCTAAATAGAAATAAAAATAAAATGACATAAGAACATAAATAACCTTTATAATAGAGCAGATGTAAGTTGATATTCTTAGTCTGCTCACACTTCTTTTATTAGCCACTCCTCTGTCGTCCAACACAACGCTGAGGAACGGCCATTATGACTGAACACAAACTATGTGGACTCATTCCATATTTCCAAAGTGAATTCAATAACATCAGCACTTTATGACAGTCTGTGCTGCTGTTTCACTTCACTAACAGTTTGCCATTTGGAGTTTTCTCAAGTCATTATTTGGAGTTGTGAAACAAACCAGGGAGAAAGTCACTGCAGACACAGATGGGCTCCTGCTCGACACCTCACTCACCGACTGTCAGGTTTGGGAAGGTTACTTTGGAAACGTAATAGGTTACAGATGACTAGTTATCCTATTTAAAATGTAATTAGGGAACTATTTCAGTTACTTAATCAAAGTAAAGTTTTGATTACTTTTCTAATTTTCTAACCAATGATTTCAGCTGTTAGGGTAAATGTTCCCATTAAGCACCAAAATCTAAATTCAGCTGTTTTCCATGGATACTGACATGATTTATAAGGGACAATGTATTCATTAGTTCATGTAGGTTTTGGAATATAAAATAAAGATATTTGATGAAAAAAGTCAAAAGTCAAAAGTCTGGCATGGGCTTAATTTGTACTCAATCAATCAATTAATCAATCTTTATTTGTATAGCGCCAAATCACAACAGAGTTATCTCAAGACACTTTACACATAGAGCAGGTTCTAAACCGAACTCTTCAGGTTTTAACTTTAAAGAGACCCAACATTCCCACATGAGCAACAGTGGCAAGAAAAAACTCCCTTTTAACAGGAAGAGACCTCAGAACCAGACTCGGAGAGGAGAGAGGAAGGAGAGGAGAGAAAGGAAGGATAGAGGATGAGAGAGGAAGGAGAGGAGAGAGAGGAAGGAAGGAGAGGAGAGAGGAAGGAGAGTAGAGAGAAGAAGGAGAGGAGAGAGAGGAGAGAGAGGGAGGAGAGGAAGGAGAGGAAGGAGGAGAGAGAGGAAGGAGAGGAGAGAGGAAGGAGAGGAGAGAGAGGAAGGAGAGGAGAGAGAGAGAGAGAGAGAGGAGAGAGAGGAAGGAGAGGAGAGAGAAGAAAGGAGAGGAGAGAGAGGAGAGAGAGGGAGGAGAGGAAGGAGAGGAAGGAGAGGAGAGAGAGGAAGGAGAGGAGAGAGGAAGGAGAGGAGGAGAGAGGAAGGAGAGGAGAGAGAGGAAGGAGAGGAGAGAGGAGAGAGAGGAAGGAGAGGAGAGAGAGAGGAAGTAGAGGAGAGAGAGAGAGGAAGGAGAGGAGAGAGGACGTCTACAGGCCCAGATTACCTGTGAGACCAGAAAGCACAGACAACTCTGGGAAGAAGTTTAGGTTATTGACTGCATTAACAGAACATGAATGTTAATGGATATAGATGGATGGATAGAGACGAGAGAGAGGGAGGAGGAGAGGAGGAGAGAGGAGCTCAGTGCATCATGGGAGTCCCCCGGCAGTCTAAGCCTATAGCAGCATAAGCTAAGACCTCTAAGAGCCCTAACTATAAGTACTGTGACAGCAATTATCCAATCCACTTTATTTATATAGCACAATTTTAACAAAAACAAGGTTTCCAAAGTGCTGCACAACAAGATAAAACACAATAAATAGATAACACAATAGAAGCACAATAAAATAAAAAATAAAAAAGATTGGATTGGATTGGACACCAGTTAAGCCCATATGTGCTCCAAATAAGCCTGCGTCATTATTTAATACAACATTATTAAGGATTATAAAGAATTAAAAGCAGCAATATGTGTATTCAGTAACTATGTAACTCCATTAGATATAATTAGTTACTCTTCAACCCTGCTCGTGGTCCAGTTCAGTGCAGCCACACATCGGAGGAACACAATGACATGACAGTATGTGATTGTATTAGTGTGGGTCAATTGTAGACATTGTTGCTATAATGAAAACATTTATTCAAAAGCCTGAAGGATGCCTTTGATTCTGTGCAATAATGTAACAAGGACCTTTGAGAGAGAAGAGAGCAGTGAAGATACATCGAAGATTAAATTACACACTTGCAATATCCTGTTTGCTGCAGTATGGTGGCTTTTCATTTTGTGCGGTCAGTAGACAACAGCATGTTTACTTCAAACACATTTTAAGTCATGGTTGACGTTGTTGCTGCTCCCTGAAGATATCAGTTTAAAAATAGGACAAACACTGTTTTTTATAATATGAATAGGACAAATGTTAAATTCAGTTCCAGGCATCAGAGAACAGGACACATCATATTTGTCCTTCTTGGAAAAGTCTAAATTAGCAGAAATCTAACAACTCCAGCAGCTGATTGCTTAATCATGAGCTGTCTGTCTGATGCATGTAGAGTGTTTTTTATGGGAAGATGATTGTCAGCATACATCTACAGATGCATCTGGACCAGGCGGGGAGTTCTGGTCCTCTGAAATGAGGCCAACGCGGAAGTAACTTAGAACATGCATTCTATCAAAAGGCCACCAGGGGGCGACCGTCTCTATACAAGTCAATGGAGAATTCACCAACTTCTCACTTGATTTCTAACCTCAGTAAACGTTTTCAAAATGTGTTTATGGTCTCAATCGCTAGTTTAAAAGCCTTCTTCAATGCAGTATGATGTTCATTTGTGAAATTTTGGCCTCCCTGATTTTATATTTGACGATAAAGCAGGGTATGCATTAGGCGTGGCTACGTCCTGATTGACAGGTTGATTGCCCAATGTCCTCGAGATCCAGCCCTAGCAACCATAGCAACCTTTCCGCTCCGCCCATGGCCCCGCCTCATGCCCATACAAGTAAAATCCGTGTTTTTATTTTTCCCAGCATGCACCTGAAATTTTCAAGATTGCGCAGCCTAGATTCAAAACTATTGGCTTCCGAGCAGCAGTCCACAAACCAATGGTGACGTCACAGATGTTACGTCCATTTCTTTTATACAGTCTATGTTCTTCAGTGATGTTCCTGGAATCATCAGGTGTTTTCGGTCATACACCCTCCTCCAGGTGATAAGACTCACTAGGGCTGGGCAATTATTCGAAAAATAATCAAAACCGACATTTAGAAACTCTAATCGACTTGTGTCCTGAAAGCTACCATGACTCCACGGCTCTCCTCTCTTTTAAGCCACAGTCATCTTGAGGCTTTCCCTGCGGATGACTCTCTCTCTCTCTCTTATGGGATGATGAGACTCAAAAGCTTATTTAATTCAATTTATAGGGGACACATTAAAGAGGCAGGAGCTGAAATAGTCTATTTCAGACAGAGGCTGAACTGAGCAGCTGCATAAAGAACCAGTATAAGATAAATAATTAGCTTTTTGAACTGCAAATCATGCAGAGATTTTCTAGTAGAGCCCCAGAATAAAAACCTGGAAATGTGCATATGTCATCTTAACCTTCGTGTCATTCTCCCGGGTCAAATTGATCCCGTCTGTTTTAACTGTTCCTTCCTTCCTTCCTTCCTTCCTTCCTTTCTTCTGTCTGTCCTTCCTTCCTCCTTCTCTTTCTTTCCTCCCCCCTACCTTCCTCCATTCCTTCTTTCCTTCCTCCCTCTCTTTCTTCCTCCCTCCCTCCTTCTCTCTTTCTTTCCTCCCCCCTACCTTCCTCCCTTCCTTCTTTCCTCTGTCCTTCTTTCCTTCCTTCCTCTTTCCCTTTCTACCTTCTTTCCTCCTCCTCCTACCTTCCTTCCTTCCTTCCTTCCTCTTTCCCTTTCTACCTTCTTTCCTCCCTCCTCCTACCTTCCTTCCTTCCTTCCTTCCTCTTTCCCTTTCTACCTTCTTCCTCCCTCCTCCTACCTTCCTTCCTTCCTTCCTTCTTTCCTTTCCTTCCTTCCTCCCTTCCTTCTTTCCTTTCCTCCCTTCCTTACGTCTTTCCTTTCCTCCCTTCCTGACTCCTCCTTTCCTTCCTCCCTTCCTTCTTTCCTTTCCTTTTCTTCCTCCCTTCTTCCTCCCTCCTTTCCTTCCTTCTTCCTCCGTTCCATCCTTCCTTCCTCCCTTCTTCCTTCCCTTCCTTCCTTGACTTGAGGACAACAGGAGGGTTAAACAGTGACAAATAGAGAAATGCTTTCACTAACTCCTCTGCTTTTTTCCCCCCAAATGATTTTCTGCATAAATCTGCTTTGTGTTCATAAACATTTGTCATTGCGCACATTAATGTAAGACAAATGAAGGTTGGCTTCTGAAGCACACATAGCTAATTACAGCGAACTGTATTTGCAGGATCGGTGGAGCGGTACCAATAGTATTCTCGTGGTTTGCGGAGGTGTTGGCTCGGGAGAGAGAGGAGAGCATCTGAGCTGGCTCTGCATGTTCTGGATGATCGGAGGAATTTACGCCTCAGCCATGGCGTGGGCCATCATCCCACATTACGGTGAGTGACGCTTCTGACCTGATGAACCAGTCAAAACAATGCTGATGTTAATGCCGCACAGCACTTTTCAGTCATTTGTAGTTTTTTACTCATCAGCATTATAGTGATCTGCTTCTTATGAGGCTCACTGATTTTGGCAAGTTGGACATTCAGCAACTTGGTGGATAAAAGCAAAGCAATAGATAATAGAAGGGAAGTTAGTAGTAAGAGAAATTTGACATTTAATAGTTGTAAAAACATCATATACACATTTCTTTTAGAAGGACTTGTTCCTAATAAGACACACAGTATACAAACATGAAATAAAATGCATCTTTTTTTTAACCCTTGTGTCGTCCTCCTGGGTCAATTGACCCCATCTGTCTTTTGACTGTTCCTTCTTTCCTTCCTTCTTCCCCTCCACCCTTCTTTCTTTGCTCCCTCCTCCTTCCATCCTTCCTTCCCTCCTCCTTTCTTTCCTCCCTCCCTCCTTACTCCCTTCCTTCCTTCCTTCCTTCCTCCCTCCTTTCCTTCCTTCCTTCCTTTCTTTCTTCCTTCTTTCTTCCTTTCTTCCTTTCTTCCTTCCTCCCTCCCTCCTTCCTTCCTCCCTCCCTCTCTCCTTCCCTCCTTCCTCCCTCCCTCCTTCCTTCCTTCCCCTCATTCCTTCCCTCCTTCCTCCCTCCTTTCCTTCCTTCTTTCCTAATTTCCTCTGTCCTCCCTTTCTTTCTTCCTTCTCTCCTTCTTCCTCCTTCTTTCTTCCTCCTCCCTCTTTTCCTTCCTCCTTCCTTCCCTTCCTTCTTCCTCTCTTCATGCAAATGTACAGAATTCTAATAATTCATGATGGTGTTTTTTACATATTCTATAAAAATGTTCGATGAATGAATCTCTTTTCCCCCCATAAATACCTAGAATACACTTTGTTCACTCTGCGACAGCTTCAGTAAGAAATGAATCAAACATCTAATAATGACTGATGAGGAATGAATGAGTCAGAATATAAACAGTATGTAAAGGTTAATCACAGATATATAAACAGTATGTAAAGGTTAATCACAGATATACATAAAAAATGATCCACACACAAGAAAGAATGCAAAAGATATGCTGTACTTTTTAAACAGATACTGACAGTATACAGAAGATTAAACTGCATCATGGAAATTAAGGGGAAAGTTAAAGGTTCAATCCCAAAATCAGTAAATTTCCCCACTGAGACTGAACTTCTATCCCAAATACTGCAAATAGTTTGACTTCCCAGTACAGCTCTGCTCTTGATGGTTCTCCCTGCTGTAGTGATGCAAATACAAAGTAAAATGATAGATAACGTGCAGAAAAGAAATTCCAAATAACCCCCCCCCCCCCTCCCTACCCCCCACCCACCACTCATGGGGCCTTAATTTAGAAATCAAGACCCTCTGGTGTGCACACAACACAGAGCAGGTGGCAGTGTAGGTGGAGGCTCTGAAAAAGCAACGCAGCATATGTGTCAGCCTACACAGTGCATACGGGTACATACGAGCACAAGCACGTCTTTATTCATCTTACTATTTTTTTGTTTACCCTTTTGACTAGATATGATACGAGCTATATTTAATATCTTCAAATGACATGCTGCTTTATTTCCTAATTTTCCTGTTGAATCTCCACCTCAGACATCTTAATTCTAGTAGAAAGAGGCAATTAAAATACTTGGCTCTACAACTTCCTGCGCTGAATTAATCTTTTTTTTAAGTTCGAGATTATACACATATAGCACATCTCTGTATTCACATATTGATGGCAAATGTTGTAGATACCTGTTCGGCCCTCATTTATTTGCTTTTATCTCACCCACAAGTTTGATTTTACATACTCAGGATTTTTCTAAAGCTATGTCCATTAATTATTAATTATTAATTAATTCTTATGATGCCTGTACCCGCAGCTCCCCTCGTGTTTTTTTAAATCTGTAATTTCCCAGCTTGGGATCAATAAAGTCTATCTATCTATCTATCTATCTATCTATCTATCTATCTATCTATCTATCTATCTATCTATCTATCTATCTATCTATCTATCTATCTATCTATCTATCTATCTATCTATCCACCCATCTACCCATCTACCTACCTATCTATCTATCTATCTATCTATCTATCTATCTATCTATCTATCTATCTATCTATCTAATTGCAATTTTTAACATTCCACAAAATCTGTTTAATTTCACTGCAAAGTAAAACTGCAAGAAACATAATCATTTTTACATCACTAATAGCACAGCGCTGAGTTATACTGTGTTTGAAATCTCCTAAACCAAAAAAAAAAAGCAAATGTTTTCTTTTCTAAATGGCACAGAAGCACATTGCATTCACCAAAGAAAAAGAAAACACAACAAAATCAGAGACCTTATCTCATAATTGTGACTACATGTGGCTAA